>JARTUT010000061.1:0-143634 GCA_030674115.1 Micraspis discolor | reverse complement strand
TGGTCGACAGTGTCGAAGTCCTTGGCTAGATCCAAGAATGCGCATATTGCTGGTTTTTTGTTATCTATATGTTCATATATTTCACTTGTGAGAGTAGCTATCGCATTGTTGGTGGAAGAACCCTGTCTGAATCCATATTGTCTCTCGGAAATCAAGTTATACCTGTCTACAAACGCCATCAGTCTTGACTTCAATAGTTTCTCGAAAATTTTTGGTTGGGTATCATAACCTAATTTTAAATGTACAAAAGACCGATTTTGTAATTTTCCATACTGAACATTCTAGAGTAGACTATCCTCAACAGGTGAGGATTGGTGAAATGAAATTGAGATTGAGAATCACGTGAAAATAATAGTACTTGAAATGGAGTAAACAGGCAAAATTGTGCTGGAGCTCTCTTTATGCTGAGGCACCAAGTTGATTCAGATATTTTCAGATTTATCTTATGGAATTTTATTTTGGGGGAGTAATTCATATGTGCAATGCATTTTTGTTATTCAGAAAAGAGCACTAAGAAACCATGCTGAAGATGGGATGCAGGTTTTCACGTAGACGTATTCTTGAAAAGCACAGTATACTTACTGTCTGTGATTTATATATACAATATTCTAATATTTTTTGTTAAGCATCACCACTGTTTGTGCCACAAACAAATATGAATAATACAAGAAGAATATTTCCCTTCAATGTACCAATATATTTAAAATCTCTGAGAGAAAAATCTGTTCATTATTCAGCTGTAAAGTTATTTAGTGCTTGACCATCTATATTTAGAGATCAAGCTTGACACCGTTCAAACAGAGATTGCATGATCTTTTATCGAATTGTGAACCATATTATGTTCAGGAATTCAGGATCTTCTAAAGAAACCATTCTATACAATAAGTGAATAATTTTACTCATTCCATGAATTATTCTATTAGTAATTTTAATAAATATTATTATTATTACTATCTGACTTGGCAAACGTTGTTTTGACATATAAATCATTTTTAAGTAATTGCTAGTGTAGACAAAAAGCATTAACTTAATATATATATTCTTTCGATCTTTTGGCTGACAATATTTAGTTAGCAAACAATAAAGCATATAGATCAGGGGTTAGTGACGGCGTGTCATACAATTCGGCGTATCACATAAAAGCCTAGAGAAAAATCCCAGTAAAAAAAACCCTGGATCATTTAAATGAGCCTTGTACTTGAGAAATGAATCTAATTTAACGCCTGAGTATTTTATTGCTACTAACTAATGGATTTCAGCCGCAGTTTCGAAATGATTAGTTTGAATTTATGAAATTATAGAAAAAATATGAGTTTCATGAAAAAGTTTTTCAGATGAAAGTTGTAAAAAACTAAATTTCACGAAAAATTGTCCTATATAATTTTCTCACACAATCAATATTTCCATCGATATTTTAAAATAAAGATTTATAATGATTGATTCTAATTTTTGGAAACTATGAAAATCTCAATTGTTAAATTACATTTTTTTAATAGAATCAAGTTAAAATTACCTTTTTATAAGATCAAATATATTCGACGTTATGTCAAAAACTTAAGAGCGTTAATTGTAAAATATTGAAATGAAAACAGGGCGAAAATGTATTCATTATTTGGTTGTACACACATTCATTTACATATTCATGTAAACATTTGAATGTTTTACGAAAGAAAAAAATTTTATTTTCCATAATCATATCAAAAATAAAAGGTTACAAATGGTAAAAAAAAGGAAGACAAAAAAAATTTGCCCAATTTTAATATAAATTGTATTCCACCGAATCTTTTTCGACCGTTTCCAACAACATTTTCCATATAAATGAAAAAAGTATACTTACAACACAAAAGCCCTTGATGGAAGCTCGTGACACGTGTTGAGTACTTTTAAGGTTATGACTCAAAATTATAGAAATAATTTTATTATTATTAATAAAATTGAAATTATTAATAGTCAATATGAGAGTTAGACTGCAATAGCAAAATAATTATTGTCAACGTTACTACACGATGCGTTAACAATAATGATGGCGGACAACTCTGTAGGGAGGGAAAGGAGTTTTATTGTGTGAAAGAAACAGGAGACCGGCTTCGTTCTCATCCCTACACCGTGCTTTTTACTGGGTCAGAAGTTACACTTGCAGGCAACTGGGGGGATTAAATAAATAATAAATTAATTAAATGACGATTCATCAGTTATATATATATATATATTCTTTTGAACTTTTGGCTGACAATATTTAGTTAGCAAACAACATGATATATAGATCAGGGGTTTGTGACGGGGTGTCATACAATTCGGCGTATGACATAAAAGCCTAGGGATAAAACCCCAGTAAAAAACACCCTAGCTCCCCGTCTCAGTGTGAAAATACAAAAATAAGCTGAAATATATTTCAGGGACTTCTATCCTCAAGAGTGGTCTTCTATTGATTGAGACAGAGACTTCTTCAAGGTGCTCACATTGAATCTGAAAATAAAAAGACAAGAGCAGAAAAAAGAACTGAATAACAAAAATACGTATCATATTCGTTTATATCGAAATTTATAACCCATTCCAAGAAAGAGTTGGAAACATCATGAAAAGCCCTAAAACCATCTTGAAATTTATATATGGGACAACTATTGTTGAGATGAGGTATTGTTTCTTCTGATTCTCCACATTCACAACTTGCGCTAGGAACTGAGTTCCATTTAAATAGCATACCATTGGTACGACCATGACCTGTTCTCAAACGATTAAGAACTGACCAAATTTTTCTTGGAAGATCAAAACCAGGAACTTTTTCAGAAGGATCAAAAACGAAATACTTATTGAACATTTTGTAAGAGTTCCACTCAGTCTTCCATAATTCTTTATCACTTATGTTCATATTGAAGAACGTATTATGCCATAATGGTTTACGTGACTTCAATCTGGGAATTCTATTTTGTGGAAAATATGAAATAATTGGGAATAAATTGGGAAGAGAATGATATTTATTCCAAGAATTCAGAGCTGCAGTCTGTCTGCGAATATGGGGAGGGACAATGTTAGAGAAAACTGGTAACCAATGAACCGGTGTAGATCTTATGGTGCCAGTAATTATTCTCATGGATGAATTCAATTGTGCATCATTTTTTGGGTATGTGCACTATTGAACCAAACAGAGCAACAATACTCAGCTGCAGAAAAGACTTGGGCTAGAGATGCTGTGCGAAGAGAGGAAGCATCAACACCCCAAGACGATCCAGCTAATTTCTGAACAATATTATTCCTAGTTTTCAGTTTTAGGCTCAGATCATTTAAATGAGCCTTGTAATTGAGAGATAAATCTAATTTAACTCCTAAGTAATTTGAATAGAAATTATGTTCGATAGGAGAATCATTGAAAGTTACAGCTAATTTTCTATATTTTTCATGATTATTCAGATGGAAACAAGATACCTCTGTTTTGTTGGGATTTGGACATAATCGCCACTCAATAAAATATTTGATCAGTTGATCAGTTATCAACCGGCGTTGAAAAATGATTGAATTACTGAAATGGTTATTTAAAATAGGTGTTTGTGATAGAAGGGTGAAAATTCAGGGTTCTATGTATTTTATAATGTGACATAATGAAAAAATAAAGAAATAAAAAAATATCTGAAAATTAAAGAAAAATGTTACGGATTGATAACCCTTATCACAAAAGATAGATGTTGGCCGATTCTGAGACCTACTCAATATGCTCACAAAATTTCATGACAATCGGTCATGCTTTTTCGGAGGAGTAAGAATGAAATTTAGGAACAGTTACCAAAAAACGATGGTACTTGCCGACACGTGTTTCTGCTCTTTCGCTTCATCAGGGTAAGTCAACCTGGAAATTGAAGTGAAAAAAAATAATGACATGCAATAAGGGGATAAAAGTAGGCTCGAACAACCAATTAGGGTTTCTACCATATAATCTCCATTTCGGAGAAAAAAAAAAGTACCTACCTACCAACATGATGGTAGCACAAGCAACTCGTGTGATACATATGTATATGGTAGAAACACAAATTGGTTGTTCCCACTTGCTGTAGTCTCTTTATTGCATTTCATTATTTTTTACGTGTAAGAAAGTATCATCTTTCATTCCTTATTGCTTCATTGGAGAACTATCGAGTAATGTTCCCTCATTATTTGTCATCTACGCAGGATAAAAACCTTTGTTTTCAAAAAAATTATTACAATACTACTTTGGTACATTTGCATTTTTTGATGTTTAACTCAAGCACCAGTGGCGTTCATAAGTAATTCAATTTTTTTTTCTGACAGACAATAACCGAACACCACAGATTTTTCTAAAATAGAAATTGTTTTTGAAAATCATTTGTTAGCAAAGTGGATCACCGCACTTTTTTCAATCAGATGCTTGATTCTCGCTCATAAAAAATGAAAACTGCATCTCATAATGATCATATCCAGAAAAACTTGTGGCATACCACTATTTACAAAATGGGCAGTTCAAATTTTGCACTGTGAAAATTGGAGAAAATTATACATAATAAAATGCCTCTTGATTTATAGCGCATGTATGAACAATTTAATAAAAATATCTGAAGTGCAATTTCAAATGGTCAAAATTCAGAAAAGCACTGACGTGGGGTTTCAGTAGGAGGTTTTTTTGAGCTCAAAACAAAAGTTAAGTAAAAATGAGCAGTTGACCCCTATAAATATTCGCATTAAACATCTTATATAAAAAGGTTATCGAGGATACGTATAATTAGGTATATAACAAGAACATTAATATCAATTGAGTACTTTAATTCCAATGTATACTTATAGGAACTTCTTCACTCAAATTGCCATTCAGATTTAATTCACCCACTCTGTATGGAGGAGAATTTCCAGGAAGAAATGCCAAGAGGAACCAACTAATTCAACCACCATCACTAAACAACACGGAAGACAATATATCAAGATCCAAATTGGAAAAGTCTGTCTGTTCCATAAATATGCAACTTTTGATTTAAACCACATGTGATTAAACGTAAAAAGCTTCCCTGAGAAAAAGTTTTGATCGCATGCGAACAAGATAATACGAACGTGTCAAGTTATTCCGCCAAAAATGACATATAGACCATGTTATGGGCTGGTGGCTGCTTCGAACTCATGAATTATGTGTTATACAGGATGGTTATTTCGTGCAGCATTTCATTAACTCCAACCAAAATACACTGCACTTTTTTTTTCTTATTGCATATTTTGCAAGCGATTGCATCATACGTGTGATTTATAAACGGGCTTCAGGGAAGTTGGATGTCCAGTTGGACTATAAACATTGAATTTATTTTTGGTCTGTCAATTATTAGCAATAGATTAATCTTGTTCGAGTTTATACTTAAAAGTTTCAGATTTGATTCGAGAAGATTTCACAAGCGACTTATTACTTTTGAACTCTGGATCGGGAAATAATTCCTGAAATCCTGAAGGAGTTCCCGCAGAAAATGTCCCTTTCAAAAATCTTCAATGTTTCTTGAATAATCCTAAATTGAACGTACAAATGAAAAGGAGAAATTCCTTAAGTGAGTAAGAAAAAAAGTCCCATAAAAATGGAGTCGCAAACGTTTCGTTTTCGATATACAGAGTGTTGAAGTTTGAATTTTTTTCAAGTTTTTTTCTCATAGTATCTACACTTCACAAGATATTCACCTGGAATTTGGCTTAAATATTACATTTGAGAATTCTCACCACGTGACATGCCAATTTCGATCGATGATCTACAGGGTGATATTTTTTCTGGAACACTGCCACCTGTTCTTCTGCAGAACTTTTTTTGGGTGAGCAACTGTTAGTTTGAAACAAATGTAAAACAAAGCTTTGTTCTTATATTAAAGTTTTCGGTCTCATGTAGTTTTGTCGTATCTACAAAGGATTTCGAGAAGACAAAAATTTGACCGATTCTCTCGAAATCCTCGTGAAAATCCAAATTATGATGGGAAGGCCACTTTGTAAGCTGTGGTGAAAGAATTCAGTGTCAGTTTTCATGTGAATTTTCCTGATCTGTATCGATGATTCATTAAGATTCGATCAACTCGTATAATCAACACAAAAAATGTATTACTACAAGAAACGTAAAACTAAAGAAAAATCATAACAAGAAAACTAAGTAACCGCAAAGGACCGACCTACAGCAAATGTTGAAAATGTCCTCCCCCAATTCTTATACAAGCTTCTGTTTTTCGTCTCATAGAAGATCGAACTCTTTCTAACACTCCCGGAGTATTCCTAACTGTATCAAATGCGCCTATTATACGATTTATCAGTTCTTCTACGGTGTTCACGGGTGTCGAATATACTAGAGATTTAAACTGACCCCATAAAGAGAAATCTAACCTTTGTAAGTCTGGGGATCTGGTGGGCCATGACTGAGGACCCCCCCCACCCTGTCCAATCCACCTGTTTTCATAATTTCCGTCCAAATACTCTCTTGCCAAAAGTGAAAAATGAGCAGGACCACCGTCATGCATGAACCGCATTTGTCTTCCTAAAACAATGGCAAATCGTTGTCTAAAAAATGTCTGTATGATTGAATTGTTGAATTGTTAATCGACCTGGCAAGAAGAAAAGACCAATCAAATCATCACCAATATTACCGACCCACACATTTAGTGAAAATTGGTCTTGAAAATGGGGGTCTACATATCCATGCGGATTCACTTCGGCCCATACGTGTTCATTATGAAAATTTGATAATTGAAGTCCTTGAGAAGCAGGCTTCATCAGTGAATAGAATTTGGCAATCAAAATAAGGATTCATCAATAGTCTACTGAGGTACCACTGACAAAAACTAACCCTCGGATGCAAATCTCGAGGCAGAAGAGCTTGCACCCTCTGAATGCTATAAGGATATAGCAGAGAATCCCGCAAGATCTGCCAAACAACTTGATGACTTGCATTCAAAAGTACACTAATTTTTCTTGAACTCGTTCTTGGATGTTGTTCTATTTCGTTCATAACTGCCTCTTCGAGTTGTGATGTTCTCACACTGCGTGGTGTCCCAGCATTAATTTTTTTCTCGTGGAAAAAGATTCAGCTTCTGAAACGTATATGAATTTCAGTATAATAATAATAATAAAAGAAGAAAATTCACGTGTAATTTTGACAAATGAAGAGACACTTTTTAATACTCATCTACGTTTTCAAACGTCTTATTTTTCATAACGGTTATAAAAACTAAAATATTTTAAAACTGGTGAAAAATAAAATCATTGTAAGACTAAACTATTGCTACAATCCACTTCTTTACTTATAAGTCATTTAAATTGATATACAACATAATATGGAGATCAATATATTCAACATTCTGATTAATTCAACACGTGAATGAGAAAATTATTTAAAATATCAATTACACAATTTGAACAATTAGTGATACTGATCCCAGCGGACAAGTTTTTTCTGCATCATCAATAAAGGTATTGTCCATGTAATATTCTCCAAGTATGTTTATCGAAATTTGAAAACTTTTCTGTTTTCGTTCAGTGTCAAGTTCAGAACTCTGAAAACAAGATCAAATTTATACTTATCTGTGATTCAAATCTTAAAACTTTTATAACCTATTCTAAGAAGGAATCGGATTCATCATGAATAGCCCTAAAACCATCTTGAAACATATATATGGAACAATTATTGATGAGATGAGGTATTGTTTCTTCTGCTTCTCCACATTCACAACTTGCGCTAGGAACTGAGTTCCATCTGAGTAGCATGAATATTGGTACGAACACGACCTTCTCTTAAACGATTAAGAACTGTCCAAATTTTTCTTGGAAGATCAAAACCAGGAACTTTTTTGGGAGGATCAGAAATGAGAGCTGCACAAAACTGGCAACCATGAACCGGTGTAGATCTTATGGTGCCAGTAATTATTGTCATAAATGTATTTATTGTGCATCGATTTTTCATGTATGTGCAATCTTAAACCAAACAGAGCATCAATACTCAGCTGCAGAAAAGCCTGAAGCTAGAGATGCTGTGCGAAGAGTGGAAGCATCAACACCCCAACCCCACTGATGAGTAGTATTCCTAGTTTTCTGTTTTAAGCTCTGATCATCTAAATGATCTTGTAATCGATAGTTGAATCTAATTTAACTGCTAATAATTAGGGATAGGATTTAGAAGATTTAGAAGCTAGCACGATACGAAAACCATAGGAAATTTCTACTCAACTGTAAGAACCAGAGCATTTTTCCTAAACATGTTCAACAATCTATTAATCACACATTACTGCTGCACGATAGAGCCAGTTTTTGTCATACCTATAACAACGTTGTCAATTCGTTCAAATCAAGAATTATGAAATTAGAAATCTCCATAGTTCATTGGAGGTTAAAATGTCTAAAAGAAAAAGTCCAAAAAATTAAGTCAAAACTATTAAGAAAACTACCTGAAGATATCTGTAACATTTTATGTATTGAAAACGAAGTAATTTTCAAATCTGAATTCAAAAAGGCCAGAATAGTGCAAATTAACAAATTTAAGAAATTAAAGACAGCTCAATTGAGCATACTTGATGAAAATGAATGTAATGAAGGATGGTTTGTTAATTTAACTGACGTCCATTTCCCAGCCAATACTAAATATTTGTTAAGTCTAGGGGAAAAATTTAACCTACCATATACAAACAATAATTTTCCTTTAAAAGAATTAATTATAGATGTTGAGTACATCTTGTCTAAATCTGAAGATGAGGACAACAGAAATTTAGTTCGAAATTCCATTATAAATCTAATAACAAATTTTATTAACTCAAGGGCTCATAATATGAGAAGCTACGACAGGTCAATTATTAAGTGGTACAACGAAACAAAACATTTTCTTAGAACTAATGAAAACATAATCATCACAAAAGCTGACAAAAGCAAAACAACGGTAGCTATGTTGAGGGATGATTTTATTTCTAAAGCTTTGAATATTTTAGATGATACCACAACATATTGTGAATTAGCCGAAGATCCTACCAAAAGGGTTCAAACAAAACTTAATAAGATGTTATACTCGTTATACAAATCAGGGAAGATAGATAGGACCACTTATGAGTTCTTGAGATGTAATAATGGTTTATGTCCCAAAACTTACTTTCTTCCAAAAATACACAAGGAAGGTCATCCCTTAAGACCAATTATTGCCTATATTGGAAGTCCCCTCTACAATCTAACTAAATACTTGTCGAATTTGTTGTCCTATGCCTTCGACAAAGATGAAAGATATGTGAGAAACTCTTTCGAATTCATAGATAGTATAGAGAATATAGTCCTCCCTGATAACTATGTCCTTGTTTCTTTGGATGTAACATCTCTCTACACAAATATACCTGTTGATCTTGCCATCAAGTTGATAGAGAGTAAATGGAGTCAAATTGAGCCACATACAACCCTAACAATTCAAGACTTCTTACAGCTTTTTAATTTCTGCGTTGAAAACAGTTTTTTCGTCTTTAACGGCAAATACTATAAACAGATTTTTGGACTGGGGATGGGAAACTGTCTCGCTCCTGTGGTGGCTGACATCGTTATGGTGGAGGTTCAGAAGATTGCTCTGGGTCGACTTTCTTTCTGCGTACCTATTTTTAAGAGATACGTGGACGATATCTGCACGTCGATACCGGGCGATAAAATGGAAGAGACCATGACAGTGTTTAACAGCGTACATCCAAAATTGAAATTCACCATTGAAGTCGAATCACAAGAAAACACTTTACCTTTTCTCGACGTTTTGCTGATAAGGCAATGCAATAAAATAAAATATAATTGGTATCGAAAACCGACTTTTTCAGGCAGAGTTTTGAATTTTAATTCAAAGCACACCATCACACAAAAAATTAACATTATCAATAATTTGAAAAATAGAGCTCTGAAACTGTCCTCTCCTGAATTTCACCAAGATAACTTAAACCAAATAAAAGCTATTTTACAGAAAAATGATTATCCCACCAAAATCATAGAAAAAATTATTTACAGAGAAAGTCGAGAACAAATTCAAGAAGACAATATGATTGAAAACAAAAAATTTTACGCCCTGACTTACGTTGAAAGTTTATCTGAGCAGATAAGAAGAAATATTTTGTCGCTTGGTGTCGACGTAGCTTTTCGATCTGAAAACACCAACAGAAAGCTTTTCACAAGAATAAAAGGTACAACTCAAAGAGAATTATTGAGTAATGTGATCTACAAAATTTGTTGCAAGGATTGTCAGTCTACATATGTAGGACAAACAAGTCGGTATCTCAAGGACAGAATCTCAGAGCATGAAAGAGATTCCCTCAACATATTCAACCCTTTAAAAAAGAAGAAAGACAACAACACCGCTTTGGCAGAACATGTGTCGAATACACTCCATTCTTTTGATTTCAACATCGACTCAATTAAAATATTAGGACACCAAAAAATTTTAAAAAAGAGGTTACTACATGAGATGATCTCTATAAAACAGGATGAAAAATCCATTAACAGAAGAACAGATATTGAGGGTTTGAATACAGCCTATTACTATCTTATCAACAAAATAAAAAAAAAATAACTTGAACGAATTATTAATATTGAATGTCAATGTCATTTCAGTAGATCAAGACACACTTAAATTCTACTTGTGGCATGTCTGTGGTCACAGTTCTCTGTTTCCGATATATCCATTTTTAGGTTAAATTCTCGTTTGATGTTGTCCAAGAGTGTTGTATATTTCATAACTTTCATGATTTTGACTAGAAAACCACAAAAAGACTGTAAGTAGCTATTCCCCCTTGTTAATTTTAAAGCAAATGCCTGTATACTGAGCTGAATTATATTCGATGTTTTTGTCAATTTTCGTATTTTCAATTTGGAATTTATCTACGCATTGTAATATACAGATATCAATGTGATTTTTGTTCATTTGTTGTACTGATGTATTGTCTCATTGCATGTTCCAACACATTGTATTTATAGATGTTATTAATTAAACAATCTTGTAATTCATTTTAGAGCCCTGAAGAAGATTTTAGAATAAAATCGAAACATGTCGGCAATGGTCTGAGAATTGGTTTTTATTCCAACAATCCTGACCTTCAACCCTGTTAAGTGAATTAGATAGGATTTATGTTCGATAGGGGAAACATTGTAAGTTACAGCTAATGTCATATCATATACAACATATCCAAAAAAGAACTTTTAGGAAGACGAATCAGGGAGGGATTTATGAAAATCGCTTTCAAGCCCAGAAGTGCACCATCAATTGAGTTACTGGATGTTTGAGGTAACTTAAAGAAGTCTTTAAACCACAGATAAGTAAAAATTTGATCTAGTTTTCGGAGTTCTAACAATCTTGACAATAAATGATAATTCAAATATTGTCAGTTTTTATAAATCTAGATTTATGCCCTGAAATCGAAAGAAGATATATGTCGATATGTTAGTAGCAAGAACAATAAGAGATGGTAATTATTGCCCAAATAATAAATCTACTAAAGAGTTTCCCTAAAAAAAATACTCTTCCCTATAGGTAATATAGTAATAATATAATAATATAGTAATAATAATTAATAATTAATAAATAATTAATAATTTAGTTCATCTCTTGCGAGTGTTGTTGCTTATATTCCAACCGGACATATTCTTCTTTGTTTTTGTATTTTTTGTCATGAACCTGTTCGTTAGAGGCTATTTTCGGTTCGATAGTCGAATATTGCAGGAATATGGACAAAACGGTTGCTCTATGTTCCATTAGGGACAAGCGCGCAAAAACTTCTTTTTACTTATTTTCAGCCAGCGGCAATCTTCGGTGAAACCAAGGGAACAACAGCAACGCACAGACAACCATTACGAAGATAGGAGAATAGGTACAACTTCTCTTTTTACGATGATAAAGTCTGGAATCGACATTCTAAAAATAGAAAAGAGCCTAGGGTCGGAAACGTTAATAGTGTCGATATTATCGAAGGAGAGTCTCCACACTTTGTCTCAACCTGACCGTATCTCTTAAATCTTAGCAGGAATATATAGTTACTAATAAACAGAAACTTTTTCTTGAGAAATAATTGCAAGATGCGTCACGCATCTTTAAAAGTGGTTTTTACAATAAAATGCACCATATAGTATCTTTCATCACATGTTATTTATGCTAATTCAGATTCCTGACGCGTATATTTATGCACATTGGTTGACACGTAACTCCTTCAGAATGCGACTATGCGCCTTCGGCATTTCAAGGAAGAGGAAGAATGATGAGCGACGAGTTTTTGTGCTATATCCGAACACATGAATGCTTGGGATTCCTTTTAGATATTCTTATATGAATTGATTCACAATGGAAATACTCACTCAATATTTAACGTAATATTTGATTTATACAGGGTGTTCCTAAATTAAACGTACAAACGAAAAGGGGAGATTCCTTAAGTGATTCTAAGAAGAAAAAAAGTCCCATAAACATGAGGTCGCAAACCACATTTCTCGTTGTAGCATAAGAGGTATGTATATCTTCAATAACAAGGGCAAATCGTTTTCTAAAAGATGTCTTTATGATTGACCTGTTAGTTGACCTGGGAAGAAGAAAGGACCAATCAAATCACCAATATTACCACCCCACACATTTAGTGAAAATTGCTCTTGAAAATGGGTTTCTTCATGTCCATGCCTATTCTCCTCAGCCCATACGTGTTCATTATGAAAGTCCTTGAGAATCAGACTTCATCAGTGAATAGAATTTGACAAAAAAATCAAAATAAGGATTCATCAATAGTCTACTGAGGTACCACTGACAGAAACTAACCCTCGGATGAAAATCTCGAGGCAGAAGAGCTTGAACGCTCTGAATGTGACAAGGATATAGCAGAGAATCCTGCAAGATCCGCCAAACAACTTGATGACGTGCCTTCAAAAGTACACTAATTTTTCTTGTACTGGATTTTGGATGATGTTCTATTTCGTTCATAACTGCCTCTTCGAGTTGTGGTGTTCTCACACTGCGTGATCTCCCAGCATTAATTCTTTTCATGGAAAAAGCCTATGAATATCAAAGAACATTCAATGATTTGATATCACTCTATTGGGATAGCGTTCCATGTAAAGACGTCTAGCTTCTATTGCATTTCCATTTGCCAGACCATACATGAATTGCATATCAGTCATTTCGGAATTCATGGAATTTGGCTTGTTTTGATATTGAAATGTGTAGAGGTTCTAATTTCTGATCAAATTATTGTGGTGACAGTCATAAAGATCGTAATGAAAATAGTAATCTAACTACATTCAAAAGAATTAATAGCCACAAATGCAACCACCTTCACTTAAAAAAAAAACAAACGTTCAATAATTTGATGTGTCAAAACTGGCACTGAATTTATTCAACACAGATGACAAACTGGCCTATCATAGTTACGAGAATCTCTAGAGAATCAATAAAAATTTCTTTTCTCGAAATCGCTGGTATATTCGACAAAACTACATGAGACCGAAAAGTTTAGTATAAGAACAACGCTTCTTTTCACATTTTTTTAAATTAACAGTTGTTCACCAAAAAAAAGTTCTGCAGAAGACAGGTGGCAGTGTTCCAGAAAAGATATCACCCTGTAGATCTTCTATCGAAATTGCCATGTCACGTGGTGAGAACTCTCAAATGTAATATCTATGCCAAATTTCAGTTGAATATCTTGTGAAGTGTAGATACTATGAGAAAAAAACTTGAAAAAAATTCAAACTTCAACACTCTGTATCTCAAAAACGAAACGTTTGCGACCCCATGTTTATGGGACTTTTGTTTCTTAAAATCACTTAAGGAAAGTCCCCTTTTCGTTTGTACGTTCAATTAAGAAACACCCTGTATAGGGTATTTCCACTCAGACAGTATATTTCTTATCCCCAGGAGACTCGGAAAATTTTCCGAAACACGTTGATTGATTCTCTTTCGAGGACATGATTTGATATTTACTTGAGTCTCGAACGAGCAGCATATTTGAACATTTTCTAGCCTGAAGGTTTTTACAAAACTTGGTGCCTACACTCCTTTTTTCGAACTTTTTTCTAACGATGTTCAAGTTTCGAATAGCTGTCATGGCTATTGTTGTCTATTTTTTCTCCATCTATTTCAAATTTTTACATTTTTACATTTGGAGGTACTTTTTGTGATTGTTATTGTTTGAGGAATGCCTCTTTCCATTTCAATAACTCTCACCGACGATTTTGTTTATTTTTGTGAATTCACGCACTTTTTCGATGTTTTCTTCCGATATTCCAGTTCTGGGACGGCCTGATCTTTCGTCATCATCCAGCGTCTCTCTACACGATAGACGAACATCACCGTATTCATTTTGTAGCATTTGGTGTGTTTCAGATGAAGTTTTACCAAGTTCAACACAAAAATTAATTGCAGCTCTTTGTTTGAAACTCATTTTTCCACCCATGTATCGGGTTGTTCGGAAAGTCATTTCGTTTTTTTTTGGGGAACATGAAAGACAGTTTTCGTATAATGAATAAATATTTTATTAAATTATATATTGGCCATTCTGGTCCAACACATTTTGCCATCTTTCTGGAAGTAACATCTCTCTTATAAAAGTTTTGGTCCTTACTGCCAAAAAACTGGTTCAGGTGGTTTTTGAAATCTTCATTTGAGGTAAAGGTTTTGCCATCCAAAAAATTTTGCAGGGACCGGAACAAATAGTAGTAGGAAGGCGCCAGATCTGGAGAATATGGTGGATGTTGCGGTACGTCCCATTCAAGCTGTAAAGGTTTTTGGCGAGTGACCAAACTTGTGTGAGGTCTCGCATTATGCTGGTGGAACACTACACCCTTCCTGTTGATTAATTCCGGCCTCTTCTCTTTAGGTGAATCACTAAATTTGTCCAGCTGATGACAATAGACCTCTGAATTAATCGTTGTATTGTCCGGCAAAAGCTCACATCCCATCAAACGGAGACGATCACCTTTTTTTGGTGAATGTTGGCTTTTGACACGATTTGAGCCGGCACATCTTTTCTGCTCCATGACTTCTGGCGTTTAAAATTGTTGTATACAACCCATTTTTCGTCCCCTGTAATAATCCGCTTCAAAAATGGATCATTTTCTTGAAGTGTCGCATAGCTTAGTGGAATAAAGCCTTGACCTTTGACGTGGAAACCCGAAATGTCGTAGGTTCAAGTCCGGGGCTAGGAAAGAAATTTTCTAGCTTTCGGTATGCGGCCACCATTCACTGTTGGGTCTAAAATTAACAGTGCTGTGCCTAAGGTGGCGTAAGGACACAGTAACAAAGCCTACACAGAACACACACTGGTTAACCTAACTCGCACAAGCTTTAATTAGCTTCTGAGGGGTGTACATTATGTATACCTAGGTAAGCCAGTATAAACATAAAAACAAAAAAAAAACAAAAACGTTTGACGAGCGAATCACACGCGTCAACGCGACGACACAAATTTCGCTCCATAAGGACTTGGGGCACCAACACATCGAACTTCGAGGTTAAGCCCATGCCTTTCAAATGACCATAAACAGTCGAATTCGAAAAATTTAATCTCTCACCGATCTCTCGTGCGGTTGTTCGCCGATTTGCATCAACTAATGCCTTTATCGCATCTTTGTCAGCTTCGACCGGCCTTCCAGACCGTAGTGCATCTTCGACATCTAAATTGTCGGATCGAAATTTTGTCAATTTTTTTCACGCTTGGTCAGCATTTTTACCTTCTCTGAGGTAAAAAGTAATATATGACGAAAATGTTGCTTATTGATCTCCATATTTAGAAGGGCACCAACCAAAAACTACTGTGTAGAATTGATAGAACTTTTTCACACACAAGCCTTGCAATATCAGCTTTCAAGACATATAATGGTTATGCGGCTTAAATGTGAAGTTGGTGTCCTCTGGTGGGAAAAAACGAAATTACTTTCCGAACAACCTAATACAAAACAAACTAACATCGTTGATGACGAGATATTGTTGATGATGGAGCTCGTGTTGAATGATTGTTTGGGCTATTACCATCATCTGTTGTGGATGTAATGTTTTCCGACGTTTCGATAGACATCTTCTATCTTTATCAAGGAGGAAAAGTAAAAAACCTTTCGAAAATTATCAATCTTCAAAAAGTCAATATGACAGAAGTCATGAAAGAAAAATGAACAATGTTATATACTCATCTGTGATATGATGATCTTTTTAAGTTGGATCGAACTATCGGCGTCCAAACTTCTGGCAGATCTATAGATGGAGCACTTATGGAATCTGGTGTTATTTTCATAAATGCTGCTTCTATGATTTTTCTTCTTTGGATATTATTGATGCTTCATCCCATTTTATACGATGATTCTCATCTACAGCATGTTGGACTAACCTGGATTTGTCGCTGTCTAGTACTCGTAGAAGCTTCTGATGTTCTTTTATTCGTACATTCAGAGGGCGTTTAGTTTCTCCGATGTAAGATCTTCCGCACTCATAAAGGTAATTCATATATGCAGTTCTTTGTCCTTTGTGTCTCATTATTAGGCTTAACTTTTGTAAGTTTAGCTCTGATAGTGTCTTGAGTTTTGAATGCAGTCGTTATGTTGTATCTATTTTCAATTCTTCTCATTTTCTCCGACAAACCTTTTACATAAGGAATTACGGTTTTAATGGTCTGATTTATATCTGTTGGTTCAGGTTGACTTTCTTTTGTTCGTTTAGCTTTTTCTAATATCTTTTTGGGGTAGCCATTGTTTCTAAGAGTTTTCGAGATGTTATTTATTTCTTCATTTTGGTCTTCTTCAGTTCAACAAATATTTATTGCTCTATCAAATAAACATTTTGCTACTCCAAATTTAGTGTTTAGTTGGTGGTTTGACTCAAAATGTAGATATTGTCCTGTGTTCGTTGGCTTTTTATACACATTGGTTCTTGGGATTCCATTTTGTTTATGTACGAGTACATCTAAGAATGGAAGTTGTCTGTCCTTCTCGATTTCAATTGTGAATTTAATTGATTCCTCTTGATTGTTTAGATATTGAAGGAATCCATCTATAGTGTCTCTTCCATGTTGCCAAATAATGAAAGTATCATCTACATATCTTTTCCACAGTTTGGGTTTAAGTACATATTTTTCTAATGCCTTCTGTTCGAAAATTTCCATATATAAATCAGCTAAAATTGGTGATATTTAAAAATTTAAAACTAACATCGTATGAATACAAATATCATGAAGTTTATACCAGTTGTCAATGAGAGACTAAGGCCAGTCCTACATTGGAAGCGGAATTTCTCCAGATCAGACAGTCTGGACGGGTCTGGCTGGGTCTGGAGGAAACAAAAACAAAGAATCCGTACTTTCCTCCTACATTGGAAGCAGTGTTCGATCTGGTCTGGAGTGCTCTGAAGAGAATCAAATCGGGTCGGGTTGGCTGGCCAGACCAAATCCGCTTCCAATGTTGAACTGGGCTAAGCCATCTAGGGTTAAAAAAAAATTACAACAGATGGCACTAATTATACTATTTTTTTTTAGTTCGGTTTCTTTTGGAATGGAGGATGCACAATTTTATTATTTGTCACGTACATTTGTTCAGATTTCTAATACCACCATTCTTCAATTACGTTATGAGAAAATCTTTTTTAAGTCCTGTTTTGGTCTGAAAAAAATATTCTGTTTAAGTCAGTCCTGGATGAAAAATAGAGTTCAGCTGTGCCACCTGTTCTGATGCTCACCTGATAAAAATAATCATATCAGTGTCACTGTCATTTCACAGAAAGGTGTTGAATATTTTGGAATTATATAAGTAAATACTGACAGAAGAACTTATAAACTTCTGAACTACAAAGCCTATTATTATTATTATTTTTCTGGGTATTGAAAATAATTGCAGATAGTATGGATTGTGGTTTAATTTCCATTATTTTCATTTTTAATATTGAATGAATGATGGCGATTTTTCCGCTTATTTATCCGAAGTAAAATTAAAAATACATTCTTCTGTTTATATAGGTTTGAGCTTTGAATATATTTCGTGGAGGTCAATTCTATAGGAAAAATATATTTCGATATTCTACTTTGGGGAAATAGGTGAAAAATTCGCCAATATTCTTTCAAAATTAAAAGTGAATGGAGCCTTATTATATTCAACAACAAGAATGTAACCCGAAAAAGTATTCCAGTAAATAATCATTCCGGATTGTAATGGTATTTACATAGGTAAAACCGTTATTTTATTCAAAACAAGAATCCAAGAACACTAAACAGATTCTAACGAAATTCCCCTTGTACTTGAAAGAGGCTAAAATTTGAATTATTTGAAATCACTAGATTTTTTCAGAGCCGTGATTATTGCTCATTACAATATAATTAACGACTAGACGGACTTATGTAATTCCAAAATATTCAATACTTTTCAGTGTAGAGAAACTGATTAAAACTCAAATTCAATTTCTTCTCACCCGAAATTAAAATTGTAACGACTATTTTTACCTATATGGGGTATTCGAAAAAAATGTGAGAGATCTCTCGAATTCAGATAAAACATTAAAAAATAATACAAGTTCTCATTAATTTTTAGGTAGCGACCCACTCTACGAAGATACTGCCTCCTAAAAAGGACGCAACTGGTAATCAATTTTTCTTAAATAACTATTAAACAACTCTATATAATTTGATGAAAATTTAATAGAATAAACAGTAGTAAGGATCTCTTGAAATACTGCCCTTAAAACTTAATTAGCTTGTTTAGTTCATCAGGGGCGGACTAGGTTGTACATTATATTGCTCACATTTTTAACACCCTGTATGATAGAAAGATAAAAAAAATAAATTTGAATACTTTGAATATTGAACTACAGAAAAGGTTATTTTTTAGGTGAGGTTTTGAGTAATTCCCAGAAAAACATGGCTTCATTTTACAAAAATAATTTTTGTTATGATGACTTTCTGGAACAACACCCCATTTTTTGAATCTAGTAATTTTGTAGGATTTAATAACCAAAACTAAAACGTTTTTGTTCCATGAGTGTCTTTCGTGTCAAACTTTGCTGCAGACAAAAAAATCAAAAATCATAGTTTCGCTTTAAAAAAAACATTAATTCTTTAAATTTTTTTTTTTCGAAAACGGTTATTTTTATCGACAATAGACAGAAGTATTCAATTTACTATTTTCAATTCCTCATCATATGTATACAGGGTGAACCACGACGAACTGCATCGATCGATATCTCAGAAACTGAATTTAGGAAAAATTTGAAATTTTGGAAACTTGCCAGATGTCTTGGGACCTATAGAGCTAAAATATTTTCATCTATTGGGCACTTCCGGTTATACCGGAAATAGACCCTGAGTCGCTTATTTTAAATGGGATACCCTATATATTATTACATTTTTTGATTCTACTTAACATTCTAGGCAGATTTCATGTATCATGTCCTATCCCTAAGTCTGAGCGTTTTTGACATATTCAGGTTTTTATGTCAAAAATTACGAATGCAAGCCCTAACTTAATTATCAATTGTTCCTATAAGGAAGCCCTTTTTACTTACTTTGGGTTAGATGTCTTGTTGAAAGGGACCTACTTCAATAGATTGTGTATAATACTTGGACAAATAATCATACAGAGTGTTCAAAAAAAAAAGATCTAGAATGAGATTGAGAAAACTGACAAAACTCGATTTTTTCAAATGGAAACCCCCCGTTTTTATTATTTTGTAGCATTAATCATCAAAAATGAAGGTAACTTTGTATGAGGTTATCTATACCTAAAATTTGAAGTTTTCGAAATATTGCCAATTTAATATTTTTCTATGGCGATTTTGCATTTAATGTGTAAACAATTAGATCTAGGATAGCCACGTTTATATTCGTCATTTCAAGTAGCATTTGAATCAGGCTTAAAAAAATTATTCAAGTAAATATTCAAATTGGTGTCCTTGAACTTCTAAACATTTTCGCATCTCAGCAGCAATTGTTCATGGGTGGCTTTTCTTATTGATTGGGGGTCCAGGTCTTCAAATGCTGTTCTAACACGTCTCATGCAGTCTTCCATGGTGGTCACTGATGTTTTATACACGTTATTTTTCACTGTTCCCCATACATCGAGCACTGATAGGTCCGGGGAGCGAGGTGGTCAAAGATTTGGTCCATTGTTGGCTATCCATTGATCGTAAAATAAGTTTTCCAGATAATTATTGACCAAATGGGCATTATGTGGAGGTGCTCCATCATGTTGGTAGAAAAGTTTTCGAAGTTCAGCCAGGGGCAATTTGTCTAAATAGTCAACTTCAAAATTCCGCAAGATGTTGAGGTATCGGTCTCCTATAAGTTGAAATATGTGTTTTATATTAGAACTATTCAAAAAGACCTAACTCACCATTCAAGTTCTCTTGATAAAATTGTAAGCAAACAATACCGTCATTTCTTACTGCACAATAAACGTTAAATTGCCAGGATTCTTGAAAATTGTGTTCCCTAAATGGGTGTACATCACTCCAATGGTGGCAATTACGTCGATTAAAAACACCATTCTTTGTAAATTTGGCTTCGTCGGTCCAAATTATATTATCCAAAAAAGAAAAATCTTCTTGTGAACGAAGTAATATGAAATCACACAATTCCATTCTTCTTGGAAAACCAGTTTCATTCAAATGCTGCACTAATGAAATTGCATAGGGATGATATTTGTGTTTATGTAAAATTCTTAGAACTGACGATTGAGATAATCCTGATTCTAATGCTACTTGCCTTGAAGATTTTGTTGGATATGCTTCAAAATATCCCAAGTTTGCTATTTCAATATTTTCATTGTCAACAACTGGTTTTTTTTGTACATTTTTGCCTTTACGGATCCAAAATTCTTGAAGATTTCTATAATTCGTTTAACAGTATTTGGTGATGGTTTTTGTTTATGAGGATATCGGGTAGCAAATCTATCAGAGGTTCTTGAAATAACTTTTTCACATTGTCCATAAATAATAATTAAGTTTAAATAATCCTCGTTTGTATAATTTAACCGGGCTGGCATTACGATGATTTGAAATGTCAAATATAAACGTGGCTATCTTAGATCTAATTGTTTACACATTAAATGCAAAACCGCCATAGAAAAATATTAAATTGGCAATATTTCGAAAACTTCAAATTTTAGGTATAGATAACCTCATACAAAGTTACCTTCATTTTTGATGATTAATGCTACAAAATAATAAAAACGGGGGGTTTCCATTTGAAAAAATCCAGTTTTGTCAGTTTTCTCAATCTCATTTCAGATCTTTTTTTTAACAATCTGTATGATTATTTATCCAAGTATTATACAAAATCTATTGAAGTAGGTCCTTTTCAACAAGACATCCAACCCAAAGTAAGTAAAAAGGGCTTCCTTATAGGAACAATTGATAATTAAATTAGGGCTTGCATTCGTAATTTTTGACATAAAAACCTGAATATGTCAAAAACGCTCAGACTTAGGGATAGGACATGATACATGAAATCTGCCTAGAATGTTAAGTAGAATCCAAAAATGTAATAATATGTAGGGTATCCCATTTAAACTAAGCGACTTAGGATCTATTTCCGGTATAACCGGAAGTGCCCAATAGATGAAAATAGTTTAGCTCTATAGGTCCCAAGAGATCTGGCAAGTTCCCAAAATTTCAAATTTTTCCCACATTCAGTTTCTGAGATATCGATTGATGCAGTTCGTCGTGGTTCACCCTGTATATGTATGTACAATCTTGTTCGCTCCTAAAAATTAAACAAGCTAAATATGTCTTAAGGGCAGTATTTTGAGTGGTCCTTACTACTGTTCATTATTTTAAATTTCCATTCAATTATATTAGGTAGTTTGAAAGTTATTCAAGAAAAATTGATTACCAGTGGCGTGCTTTAGGAGACCGTACCTCCGTAGGGAGGACCGCTAAGAAAAAAAATTAGGGGAACTTATCATCTTATTTTTGATATTCTAACTGAATCCGAGGGATCCCCCACATTTTCCCGGACACCCTGTATAGAGCACTTCTTGTATCTTCAGCATCAGTTGATGAGCTGTACGAGGATTAACGTTCAGAACTACTGCTATTCGCATCATAAAAATTGGTGTGCATAAAGCATAGTTATACCACAGCATCTATTATAATGATATGATGCATAGTAAGGTCTAGCGCCTAAACCAATCAACCGATTTGCATCAATTTTTTTTTTAATTAACGGTAGGATCTAAACTGATGCAGAAAAATAATAACAAGTGCCAAACATCTATAATTTCTCTAAAAAACTTAAAGATTAAGGTTGTTTGGCATGTATTCGCTGTAGATGGAGCCACCGCTCAATAAATTTTGACTGATATGGTCTTTAATTTTTTTTTTTTTTAACTCCAAATCACCATTACCGTCAAATAACTCATTAAAAACATTTGTAAATTTGATTAACTTTATTTGTATTTAAATTATAACATGTGAATTATAAATCATATGGTAACATTGCTAGAAGAGGAAAAACAGTATATTTCAGTTGTTTTATGTAGGCTTTCAATTCAAAAGGGTGAAGTGAATTTTAATCAAACCAGGGTACTTGAAGCCTTTAAAAATCGATTCCATTTTTTCAGTGGAACTCGATTTGTTTATTCAGACCCATTAAACAATCTTACAAATCGATTTTTTTGGTCAAATTATATCGCTGAAATAAACGAAGATGCCAAATAAAGTCAAGATATTTTTAAAAGAACAAATTGTTGACAATAGTTTGGTAACTATGGTCTGCTCAATCAAGCATACAGATGATGATATTATTTATGTTTTCCGGTTCAGATACAACATGAAAACTAAGAGGTGTAAATTTGATCAACTTTATTTTTTTTTTCATTTAATTTATTCATTAGCAATCAGAATACAATAAAATAATTCTATAAGCTAATCAGATGTCTGTAGAGCATGAAGCTCTGAAGTGGGTTTATAGAATGAAAAGACCCCTTCTGTCCTACTTAAGGTCTGCTGGCCAATTCCTTTTGAGTCTTCGGGTGATGTGTGGTTCTAGCAATGGTGCGTTTGCTATCATTCTTACTATTTTCGATTGGCTTCTCTGTACTATAGATACGTTGGACTAAGAAGTACATCCTCACAGTTCAAATAGGTTTTATGACTGCTTTGTATATGAGAAGTTTGTTTTCCATCGACAATTTAGATTTCCTGCCTATGAGCCAATACAGCTCTTTAACTTTCAGGTCTATTTGCTTCCTTTTTTTAACCACGTGTTCCTTCCATGTTAATTTGTTATCTAAGTGGATTCCCAAATATTTTGTATTATGTGATACTGGTAACTAAATGTTATTTAACTGAACAGGAGGGCATTGTCTTTTTCGAAGCGTAAAATTGATTTGCATTGATTTTGTCTCATTGATCCTGATTTTCCATTTGTTGAGCCATTCTTGTATTTTATCAAGGTGCGTTTGTGAAATATTGGATGCTTTTTCAGGATTTCCGTCGGTTGCAAATATTGCAGCATCATCTGCGAATGTTCCGATTATTGTGTTAGCACATGTGGGCAGGTCTGCTGTATACACCAAATATAAAAACGGACCAATAACACTCCCTTGAGGAACGCCTGATTGTATGTGATAAAGATCGGATACTTTATCGTTGACCCTTACTCTAAAGCTTCTTCCGGTAAGATAAGATTTAATCAGTAGGAAATAGTATAGCGGTAGACACTTTTTGATCTTGTATAACAGTCCTTGGAGCCAGACTTTATCAAAGGCCTGACTGACATCCAAAAAAGCAGATGTACAGTATTTTTTGTCTTCCAGGGCTTTGCTGATTTCACGGCTTATTCTGTGAATCTGTTGTGTGGTGGAGTGATGAGCTCTAAAGCCAAACTGGTGTTGAGGAATTATTTCTTGGTTGTTGGTATCTGACTTTATTCTCAGCAGTAATAACTTTTCCAATATTTTAGACAGAATGGGCTGTAAGCTGATTGGTCGATATAAGGAGACATCATGTGGATATTTGCCTGATTTTGGAAAGAGAATTATTTCAGCATTCTTCAGTTGATCAGGCCAATAGTTTTGCCTTAGAATAGCGTTGTATATTTGCGTCATTAAAGATACTCCAATCTTTGGGAGTTCTTTGATCATTTTTGGTGTGATCTTGTCCATTCCTGCTGCTTTCCTTGGATTCAAATATTTGATTTCGTTTTGGACTTCTTTCAAAGTAGGTTTTTGATGGTGGTGACATTTGAGTACATAAAAGCTCTCTTTCGATTTCTTCGTCTTGGAGATTATCATTGGGTGTGAAAACTCTGGCTAGATGTTCAGCAAATGTTTTAGCTTTTTCTTCATCCGTTCTTGCCCAATGAAGTGTTGATCTTTGCGAGTTGCGTATAGGTGCTATATGAATTTTTGGCCTTTTTGAATTTTTTATCGGTTTCCACACTGTGTTATTATATCTATTGAGCCCCATAACATAATTTTTGAAGGATTTTTCTCTGTGTTCTTTCATCTTGAATTTTAACTGTTTTGTTAGTCTGTTTAGGATAGTTTTATCTGTAGGTGAGTGTGTTTGATGCCAATTTTGTCTTGCTTTTTTCTTATGGTTCAGGAGTCTCTTGATTGCGTCTGGAACATTGTATGCTTTGTACGTTTGTTGTGAAGTAGGTGTGGCTTTCTGCACAGCTTCTTTAAGGATATCAATAAATGATGTCAGCTCTTCGTCTATGTCCCTGTTGGTTTTAAGGCTCACATTGAGTCGTATATTTTCTTCTATTGTTCTTCTGTATTTGTTCCAATCGGTTTTTCTATTATGTAGTCGAGGAATTGGTTGTTTGTGGATTATGAGACTGCTTATGGTGGCTATGATAGGGGAGTGATTTGAGGATAATTCATAACTTGGTATAACACTCATATAGGAGGATGAAATGCCATGTATTATGAAGAAGTCTAATAAATCTGGGGTTTTATTAGGATCCGTTGGCCAATAGGTTGGGGTACCAGTTGATAGGATGGTATAGTTTTCTTCTTGGATGAGTTTTGCCAGTTTTTTACCTTTTGTTGTGGTAAGTCTTGAACCAAAAAGGGTGTTCTTGCTATTAAAATCGCCTCCAGCTATGAATTTTGATCCCAGAGTTTCGAAGAAATCCTTGAAATCCTGTTTTTTGTTATTATGCCTTGGAGGGCAATATACGGCAGCGATCGTTATGTCATGTGCTAACGTTTGATTAGGATGGCTGTACCAGCATGGGCCGTATTGTCTGGGTGATTAGTCCAGTATGTTGAGTAATTTCTTAAATTGAAATATGATTTATCTGTGAAGTGTGTTTCACTGATAAGTTGAATATCAAGGGAATTTTGATGGAGAAAATATTCGACCTCATTCTTATGTTTCAGAAGACCATTGGAATTCCATTCTGCTATTCTAATGAATTTAGTGAATTTTGCTTACAAGTGTGGTTAGCATGTTCAGTACCATACTATTTTGTTGAATCAGCTGCTGCATCATGGCTTTAAACTCGTCTAAGAACCTGCTCATAATATGACTCACTTCACTATTAGTTTCGACATATACGTTCTTGCCGTTCTTGGTAACATCTGCATAGTTTCTGGTTTGTTGTTGTTGTTGTTGGAATTGTACATTATTTGTTTGCTGTTGAGACGTCTTGAAGGATGGATAATTGTCCAGTCGTGTCTGTTGAAGTGGATTTTTTCAAGATTTTGTTGTGTAGTTGGCCTATGTTGTATGTTTAATTGATTATTGGCGTTATTAGATTTTGCCGGATGGGCTCCTTCACATAGTGCACATTTGGCTGGAGAGTCTCTGGTCTTTTTGCACATTGTGGTGTTATGCGCCCCTCCACATTTAACACATACATGAGGTCGATTGCAGTAGTATTTGGAGTGCCCATACTGTTGACATCGTGTACTGTGTGATGCCTTTGATAATTTGTGTATTTGCAATAGTTGAAAATTTCAAATTTTGTTATTTGAATAAAATTACCTTAAGTGAAAGTTGAACTGTTAGGGCGAGTTAAAAAAGGTTCAAGAGTACTACCTGAGTTGGTCAGAGTGTGAGCATTTGAATAATTTTATAACAATTTATATTTTATATAACGTACTTGAAAATATAAGAGGGAAACTGCGATTCTGAAAAAGTTTCATTTTAAAAGTAATTGCCTTAACTTAATAACGTTCAATAATTATAATAAACATCTATTATTTCAGCTTTGACTTTCAATGAGGAAAGACGTGTTTTGACGAGCTTGATTTTAAGCTTATTTTGATTTCCAAACCGTCCGATTCTTCGATTTCGAGTTAGGTCCAGTGTAAAATTTTAATTTACAATGAAGACACGACGACGAGGCACACCAGTGGGTTCTCGAAACGCTACCCAGATAACCCGAACTTAAAGAAACCGACGCCGCATAACAATGATTACGCAATGAGATCAGTATTTGTAGTATAGGGGCTCCGATTGAAGACGAAATTCCCAAGTTTTCTGTCGGTGAAATGAGCGAATCGTGTCAATTTTGCAATACTCTGCATTTTAGGGGTGAAAAAGGACGAGATGGATTCAACCAGTGCTGCCAGAAAGAAAAGTACCAGCTTTGCTCAGGGAACTTTACACAGGAACAGCTGGAGAATCGAAGAATTTCCAAAACAATATAGCCGGTATAACAGTGCCTTTGCGTTTGCTTCCCAAAAAGTTAGCTCAAGAGAATCGCCAAGGTCTTAGCTGTAGTTGAGGTAGTTTTTAATTTATTATGCGGCAAAAACCGTGAAAAATTCGCTTGCATGAGCCTAAGATTTAATGCATATACATTGCATCTCTAGGCAAACCGAACAATTGTAATTTGGCGGTTGTAGCCCTGTGCTATATTCGTACACCTCCAGGTTTCGTGCACGAAAAACAGGAGCTGCAGTTGTTCCAATTGCCTCTGCTCTTCTTCTTTTTGCTTCTTTTGCAGAAGGCTGTTTTGAAATCGCCGCTGTTGGCGTTTCAGTTGGGCGTCGGAAAGTTTTTTGGGCATTTTTTTAAACACGTCTTCACTCGATGAAAGCTAGACACAAAATGACATGAACGGCTGCTTATAGGGGGGAATTTGGTAATAACGACCGCGCGCTTCCTTACTTGCATCCGTGGCGACACGGGCTTTTTCACTAGTAGCTAATAATATATCATCTATGCTGTGGTAATACATAGTAGTTTTAAGTAGAAGAAGTATTGCAAAAGCAAACATAAATTAAGAATCGAGGTGGTATGCCGGGTACATATAATTTTATATTAATAAGTGTCATTTACTTCTGTCAATTCTAATGCAATTTTCTAATACTTCCGAAAGTGCTCCTATGAATGCGAATCCAATGAAATTCTCTAAAAGGAAATTGGAAACATTCAGTGTTCCACTCGGTACGTCGAAGATCTTGAAGAAGCACCTCATCATGTCTACTGTTATTTCAATTTTACATACCACATAAGCAGCGGTTGGATAATATTTTTACTCATGTTTCATATTCCCAATACCAATCCGATAGTGCTTCATGCATGTTACCTCAACCATATATGGTACAGATTATTCCTCAACTTCCTGTATCTCACAAATCCAGTCGCAATATAATTCGTTTAAACATACAGGATGTTTAAAATTGGAGGCGCCTATTAGTCGTTTCTGAAAACCTCGAACTCTTGGATTCTCAAAATTGGAAATAGATAATTTTCGACATTCTGTACAGCTTATATATTTTGGAACCAGAACACTTTGAAAGCGAAATTTACGACTATAGTTCTCTAGTGGTCTTCATTTTGTATGTTGAAACGAAATATATCAAGCATATAATTCCTGAGTTTATAAGGGAAAATAGGAATTTGTATCTCTTCCAAAAAATCATTTAATACAGTAATTTGGGAATCTTAGTCCATGTTTCGATTCGAACGCGGATGTGGACGCATGTCTCATTATGTCGTGATTAGTCCAGTATGTTGAGTAATTTCTTAAATTGAAATATGATTTATCTGTGAAGTGTGTTTCACTGATAAGTTGAATATCAAGGGAATTTTGATGGAGAAAATATTCTGACCTCATTCTTATGTTTCAGAAGACCATTGGAATTCCATTCTGCTATTCTAATGAATTTAGTGAATTTTGCTTACAAGTGTGGTTAGCATGTTCAGTACCATACTATTTTGTTGAATCAGCTGCTGCATCATGGCTTTAAACTCATCTAAGAACCTGCTCATAATATGACTCACTTCACTATTAGTTTCGACATATACGTTCTTGCCGTTCTTGGTAACATCTGCATAGTTTCTGGTTTGTTGTTGTTGTTGTTGGAATTGTACATTATTTGTTTGCTGTTGAGACGTCTTGAAGGATGGATAATTGTCCAGTCGTGTCTGTTGAAGTGGATTTTTTTTCAAGATTTTGTTGTGTAGTTGGCCTATGTTGTATGTTTAATTGATTATTGGCGTTATTAGATTTTGCCGGATGGGCTCCTTCACATAGTGCACATTTGGCTGGAGAGTCTCTGGTCTTTTTGCACATTGTGGTGTTATGCGCCCTCCACATTTAACACATACATGAGGTCGATTGCAGTAGTATTTGGAGTGCCCATACTGTTGACATCGTGTACTGTGTGATGCCTTTGATAATTTGTGTATTTGCAATAGTTGAAAATTTCAAATTTTGTTATTTGAATAAAATTACCTTAAGTGAAAGTTGAACTGTTAGGGCGAGTTAAAAAGGTTCAAGAGTACTACCTGAGTTGGTCAGAGTGTGAGCATTTGAATAATTTTATAACAATTTATATTTTATATAACGTACTTGAAAATATAAGAGGGAAACTGCGATTCTGAAAAGTTTCATTTTAAAAGTAATTGCCAAACTTAATAACGTTCAATAATTATAATAAACATCTATTATTTCAGCTTTGACCCTCAATGAGGAAAGACGTGTTTTGACGAGCTTGAATTTAAGCTTATTTTAATTTCCAAACCGTCCGATTTTTCGATTTTGAGTTAGGTCCAGTGTAAAATTTTAATTTACAATGAAGACACGACGACGAGGCACACCAGTGGGTTCTCGAAACGCTACCCAGATAACCCGAACTTAAAGAAACCGACGCCGCATAACAATGATTACGCAATGAGATCAGTATTTGTAGTGATAGGGGCTCCGATTGAAGACGAAATTCCCAAGTTTTCTGTCGGTGAAATGAGCGAATCGTGTCAATTTTGCAATGCTCTGCATTTTAGGGGTGAAAAAGGACGAGATGGATTCAACCAGTGCTGCTAAAAAGAAAAGTTGTAATGAGCGAACAGATGCAATTGAAAGAAGTACCAGCTTTGCTCAGAGAACTTTACACAGGAACAGCTGGAAATCGAAGAATTTCCAGAAGAATATAGCCGGTATAACAGTGCCTTTGCGTTTGCTTCCCAAAAAGTTAGCTCAAGAGAATCGCCAAGGTCTTAGCTGTAGTTGAGGTAGTTTTTAATTTATTATGCGGCAAAAATCGTGAAAATTTCGCTTGCATGAGCCTAAGATTTAATGCATATACATTGCATCTCTAGGCAAACCGAACAATTGTAATTTGGCGGTTGTAGCCCTGTGCTATATTCGTACACCTCCAGGTTTCGTGCACGAAAAACAGGAGCTGTCATCTGATTTTCCAGAAGCTCCCTATTCTTTTTCGCGCGTTCCACGTTTTTTTTCTGCAGTTGTTCCAATTGCCTCTGCTCTTCTTCTTTTTGCTTCTTTTGCAGAAGGCTGTTTTGAAATCGCCGCTGTTGGCGTTTCAGTTGGGCGTCGGAAAGTTTTTGGGCATTTTTTAAACACGTCTTCACTCGATGAAAGCTAGACACAAAATGACATGAACGGCTGCTTATAGGGGCATTTGGTAATAACGACCGCGCGCTTCCTTACTTGCATCCGTGGCGACACGGGCTTTTTCACTAGTAGCTAATAATATATCATCTATGCTGTGGTAATACATAGTAGTTTTAAGTAGAAGAAGTATTGCAAAAGCAAACATAAATTAAGAATCGAGGTGGTATGCCGGGTACATATAATTTTATATTAATAAGTGTCATTTACTTCTGTCAATTCTAATGCAATTTTCTAATACTTCCGAAAGTGCTCCTATGAATGCGAATCCAATGAAATTCTCTAAAAGGAAATTGGAAACATTCAGTGTTCCACTCGGTACGTCGAAGATCTTGAAGAAGCACCTCATCATGTCTACTGTTATTTCAATTTTACATACCACATAAGCAGCGGTTGGATAATATTTTTACTCATGTTTCATATTCCCAATACCAATCCGATAGTGCTTCATGCATGTTACCTCAACCATATATGGTACAGATTATTCCTCAACTTCCTGTATCTCACAAATCCAGTCGCAATATAATTCGTTTAAACATACAGGATGTTTAAAATTGAGAGCGCCTATTAGTCGTTTCTGAAAACCTCGAACTCTTGGATTCTCAAAATTGAAATAGATAATTTTCGACATTCTGTACAGCTTATATATTTTGGAACCAGAACACTTTGAAAGCGAAATTTACGACTATAGTTCTCTAGTGGTCTTCATTTTGTATGTTGAAACGAAATATATCAAGCATATAATTCCTGAGTTTATAAGGGAAAATAGGAATTTGTATCTCTTCCAAAAATCATTTAATACAGTAATTTGGGAATCTTAGTCCATGTTTCGATTCGAACGCGGATGTGGACGCATGTCTCATTATGTCGGCTAGCGATCAATCGCAAACGAATAGTTTAAAATGCTTTTATTGTAAGAAAAATCTTGCTAAAGTAGCATTGAAATGCAGTATTTGTGATGGAGTGTACCACAATAGTTGTGGATCTAAAATTGGAAAGTGTTGTGACAGATATTTGGAATATTGTGAATCGGGAAACTGGTAGAAAAAAAGTTAACTTTAACAATTTGATTCTGTCTATTAACAACATTCTATGCTCGGATCCATCAATGGTGGCGGATGATTTCGGGTGTTTTTTCTCCAATGTTGCTAAACGGGAGCTTGAGCGGAGATATTTTGACTCTTTGAGCAATAACTGCTCAACTTACTCCATTCATCACGGCACCTTTTATTTTTATCCTGTACACCGACGAGAGATACTGTCTTCATTTGATGAGTTGAAAAATAGGAATAGTTCTGGATTCCAATATGTACCAGTTAGGGTTTTTAAATTCATATCTGAACATTTAGCTGAACTTCTAGCACATATAACTAATGAGTCGATATCTTCGGGAATCTTTCCGGACATACTCAAGCTTGCTAATTCCATTTCAGAGAAAGAACGAAGTTGAAGAAATCTCAAATTACCGCCCAATTTCAATTCTAAATGTTTTTTCTAAAATTGTTGAAAGAATAGTTCTTGATAGAATGATTGAGTTTTTAGATAGGTTCAATTTACTTTGTGAAAATCAACTTGTTTTCAGACGAGGTTATTCAACTAAAACAGCAACTTTAGATTTTGTTCAGACTGTGTATACCTCACTGGATGAAGAATATGTTGTTGCTGGCATTCTCTTCGACTTATCGCGAGCTTTTGATACTATAGCACCTAGTTTCATTGAGAGTAAGCTCTATAACATGGGTTTTCAGGGTCTATTTCTGCGATGGTTGGTTGTCTATACCTCTGAGCGGAAAATATCAGTTAGATTTAACAATGTACACTCGTCCCAATTCGAATTAAAACTAGGAGTTCCACAGGGCTCTGTCCTAGGACTACTAATATTTATACTGTTCATAAACGATTTGCCCCATTATGTTAAGACAGACAGAATTATTATTTAGTAGATTTATTTAAGTAGATGACACATCCTTTGTTGTGAGAGCGAAGAGTGTGGATGAGCTTGTTGGTCTCTTTAAGAATCTAGTTGAAAAATTCAAGTCCTGGTGTCATGCAAACACACTTATCGTAAATGTTGATAAAACTGAATTAATAAAATTCGAATTAAGGCAGAGCATTCCTTTAACCCTTAATTGTGATTCAGATGTTCTTGTGTCTAAGGAGGTAACAAAATTCTTGGGCCTTGTGGTTGACAGTGGACAACGGTGGACTGGTCATGTTGAATATCTTAGTAAAAAAATCTCTACTGCCTACTATGCTATCAGTAGACTTAAGAGCTCGCTTCCACTCGGGGCCTTGATATCAGTCTACTACAGTCTGGTTCATAGTCACTTGTCATATAATGTTGAAATCTGGGGTGCATAGACTATTTCTAGCACAAAAACGTATAATGCGAATGATGTTTGGATTAATGAACAGAACGTCTTGTAAACCATGGTTCATAAAGCATGAAATATTGACACTTCCATGTATATACAGGGTGAGTCTTTGACCACTGCGTTAATTTTAACCATAGGTTCTTGAGATCAAAAGAAACACTTTTTCCATTACGGTTTTTCTATATTCGGCTGCGTTGAAAAGTTATAAGCATTTTGAGCTTTCACATTGGGCAAATACCCCTCTGTAGTCCAGTTCTGTTTGAATGAAAAATACCTTCCACAGCATCCACTATTGAATCTGAATTGTTTAAAAACATTATTTTCTCTCTAAGAAATGATTCCCTCTCTCATGTTTCATCCGATGAGGTCCATATCCAGAAGGAAGATACAAAATACTAATTTTCTGGTAAAAAAAATTCAACACCTTAAACATAGATTATTGTTGTTCTACTATATTTTCTTTCTACTTCAACATGGCATAAACCGTGCCTTTCTAATGAAAAATTCCAAAAAAACCTCAGAATTATTGAGTGTTATCATCATACATTTGTAATCTTCTTCTTAAAATTTCCAAATCATAAAAACCATCATTTCTATGAAAACTACCAAGGCAAGAGGTTGTCACTGTGCTTTTTTTTCACTCAAAGCCAGAAAAAATCATCTATGATTTTCCAAACACTGATATTTCTCATGTTTCTTCTCCTTGGCAGAGACCAGTGAACAGGTCTATGAGGTCTCTTGATATCATACTGTTAAAAATATGAAAATCTTTTTCGGAATCTTCAACAACAATGAATGATGTCACTACGAATAATCATTTTAAAGTGATGTTACTTAGCTTGATGATTATTTTCTGTACTGAATCCCAATAAACAATTTACCTGGATAGATTACAAGTATTTCCAGATTTAGGTGTGCAATTATACTTTCTTGAAGAAATACCTAAATTTGATTTTGAAAATTCAACTAGGTGTTCCTTAATAAAAAATTTTTTGTTAATTCATTAATATGAATCTATTCTGTGTAGACTATAATTACTGATTACTGATTTTTATAATCAGAGTATCTGTTTTAATTACTTAAACAAGAACATAAATATTGAATAATAGTTATTCATAGATTATGTCAAATTTTAATACCTTACCATAGAATATTAATTTATTACCGAACCCCAGGAGAGAAAAAATTAATATTTGCAATGTTTTTTTATATGAAAGATAATATCTGTAACTATTATTGATCTTTAGTTATAATATTCCTCAGAATAATTAGAGTGAATTATCATCACATTGAAATATTATAACGTCTCTGTGGTGGGTAGTTCCCAATAAAAAAGTGTTCTGTGGTTCCTTGTTGTTTTGATTCTGTTTGAAACTGTCAACAGTTATTTGTAGCTTTCTTTCGAAAAATGCGGAGATTATTGGAAGGATAACATCGATAGTTTTAAATTATTCAATTCAGTATGAAATAATTATGGTCAGAAAATGTATTTTATTCTAATATTTGTTGTTTATGAGCTTATATCTTCCAGTTTCAATATTGATTGAATTTTAATTAACCATGCATCATAACAAACATTCAGAAATATTAAAACTAAGTCAAATCCTATTATCTCTTAAGTTTGTGAACAAGGTTGAATCGGTGTATGAAATAAAGATAATATAGGTATAAAACAAATCTAGGAGACTGGGTTCGAAGTTTTTAAAACTCATATGAGCTCAATTTGCAGCATTCCTATGTTAGAATAGATATAATTTGATGAACCCTGAAAGTCTGAAGCTATAAAAAACCACCTCTTCATGAAGACAAGTCTTCAATTTAACAGGTCCTGACAGAAAATACTTTACCTATTTCAACGGTCAAAATATATCGAAGTACCGAAGAGTGATGGAAAACTTTTTCTCTATTTATTATGGAATATTATTCTTGATTAAATATTAAACAAGGTGCTAGATATCATTAACAATGATTACAGTATATGGCAATTTAGGTTTTGTGGTGAATGTAAGACAAAAATTGTTCAGTGGTTAATTTCATCTATAGTGTTTAATGGTGGAACCATAGATTGGAGAGATTTCCCCAACCTCTTGTAGGAATATTTAATAAAGACATAAAATATGGCAACATTGAACAAATTTGATTATTGAATCATTTCAGCACAGAGTTGGATTTGGGAAAATCAGAAAATTTGGACAAAATTATCTCGATTCAATTCCTTTCAACTTCAAATGTCTCAAGAATGGTGCAATTTAGGAGAAAAGATGAGGAATGATTTTATATGCAAAAAAGAATAATGATTCCAGGAAGTACGAGATACGGACCTTTAGTTCAAGCGATATTTGTTTTTCATGCAATTTAACTCATCTGTACAGTAGTAGTGAGAAACCCACAAGAAATGGAATAAATCTATTGATGCCAAAATATGCACGAGTGTTATCAAAAACCTTCAACAAGAGATCATTTCAATTGATATTGTCGTTTGAATATTACAGGTGAAAATGCAATTTTTTTATGAAATTTCAACACCCTATATCTTTTGAACGGGGACAAATTTGGAAAAATGTTATAGGAAGAATATGTTTCTTTTGACGTCAAGAATCTATGGTTAAAATTAACGCAGTGGTCAAAGACTCACCCTGTATATTTACGAAATTCTTCTCTATGCTAGAGATAATGAACAGAAATATGCCAGCCTGTCTTGTTTTCATAATTATGCTACAAGAAATATACATGTTTTCTCTTTTCCTGGCCATAAAACAAGCAAATTTGAGAAGTCGCCCATATACCAATGTATAAAATTGTACAATAAATTGCCGAATAACATAAAATCACTGAATAAATTGAAATTCCGTAATGTAGTGAAAACTTTACTGCAAAAGAAATGTTTTTACAGTGTTGAAAAATATCTTAATGATATTCTAGAATTAAGTTTGTTTTTTTCCCTTCTTTTTCATTCATTGTTGTGTATTATTTTGGTATAACTGACATGTCCTATACATTGTAGAATGTCTATCAGGATGAATAAATTATTCTATTCTAGTTGACACCTGGATAACGGAAAATTATAGACATTTGGGCGAATCGATATCAGGACTCACTGGCAGAAATCATAAAAAACCCCAAAATTTATAACTCGAAAACCAAGAAGAATCACGGAACATGCATCGGGTATTTTCGTATACCCTCAGTGTGGCGAGCCTGAAAGAAATCGTCGATGTCTCTAATTGGACTAATCTGTTTAAGAATGTCTCAGAAGAACACTTAGAATATGAGCATGGTATACCCGATTCCACAAACTTCTCAAACCAGGTCAGAATGACAGACGTTTAACGTAGCCATTGGCATGATAGTTCTGATCTACTTATGCACCATAGAAAAAAAAGCAGACGTCAAAGCAGCTCAAAATAAACGGTATACCTCCATGCAGTTATTGGAGTGATGAACAAGAACAAACATCTCATTAATAATCACGCCTTAGTAGTCCTCGATGGTAATTTGCTTGGTAATGAGTAATTATTAGAATGAAAGATTGTAATCAGATGTTTGACGTTCGTTTGATCCCAGTCAAGCGTTATGAATATCACAAATTGAAATTTAATAATGATATATGGTAGTTGTGCTCATTGATTATAATGATAAAAAAGCTGTGGCAATAGGTATGCCGTGTTCCCTTTCCGATCTTGGTTCATTTCTTCAATGTTGTGAAATTATGATTGAACAACGAATAGATGCCGAACTCAGGAACACAAAAATGTAGAAATCAATAACATCAAGATCCAAGTTGAGAGATAGGCTGTAACTAAGGTATCAACAGATGGAATGGAGTTAATATTCAATAATATTTAAAAAATAAATATTCACAAGAAATTGAAATCATAGAAGAATCCAATTGGCCAATGAATTCAATCTGTTTTAAACAAAAAAAAAATTTACCAAATAAGTGAAAACTGTTATATGCGGTGAACACTGACCTGCCCTAAAATGCTGCAATGGCAGATTAGATGTGTTTTTGAAAAATTAAGAAATGTCAAGAAAAAATTTTTAAATAAATTTTTCTTGAAACCTAAACAACCCCTTGAAAAATTCATCCAACAAAAAATGTGGGGGGACTGGCAATCTACAAAAAAATCTTATTGGCATAATGCTGTTCAACAGGAAATACATTCTCTCTGTAGGTAAGGCTAAATTCCGTGTAAAAGTTTTTGGCCTTATAATATTTTTTTTTTGGAAACTGTGTAAATGCGAAAGTTTAAGTTTTTTCAAATATTCTTTCACGTAAGCTGCATCTTGCCAATATTATTCCAATATTATAATTGCATACAGTTTAAATTTACATCTGCGTTGCACCTTTTGACTCAAATAGAATCATTTATTATTGTTTACAACGTTGATCTTTGAAAAAATTATGTTATCAACCAGAAAAATTGCTTGAACTTGAATGGTGTACGGGTGGTAGGCAGAAAAATAATAACTGTCGAGTTTATTATTTGGGTTTTAGGATATTTTTGTGGGCTCTATTGATAGGTGCGTCTATATTGGTTAGCGGACGTGTTGGATGTATTTTTCGCATATCTAGCCGACAATGGTATCAATCGCTTAGATTTCACCTCCTAATGAAGAATCTGTGGTCAATATTATGTTAATTTGGATTTTCGTCACAATGCCGCATGAAGATTTCACAAAATTCCAAACGTCGGTCCGGATCATCTTTTGCGAGTTCGTGAACAAGTTGAACTTTATATGGATGTAGTTTTTCTTTTCTTAACATCTTTACTACAAACGACTGACTAATATTCTTGTAAGGCAATTTCTGTTGCAAAATATCTAACTTCACATCGTCGCTTATTCCTGGTCGTCCACATTTTGGAGCATCCCTCACGATTCCGGTTGCATTAAATTTTGCAACAATTCTGCTTACTGTGCTTCTAGCAATTGGAGGTCTTTCCGAATGTGTTGCGTTAAATAATGCACATGCTTCTTCATGACTTGGAAGGCGATCGCCGTAACCTACCATCATTATAATTTCTCTTTCTTTTAAACGAGTCATAATAATAAAACTGGAGTTACACTAATAGAACGACTGACACTGACACACCGTTGTTTTAGTAAATCAATCGAAAAAATTGATAAAAACAAATGTTCTTACTAGATAAGTTTACTTTGACCTCTTTTTATAATTGGTTCTGTTATTTCGTTTTTTATTCATTTTCTTGTTTTTTTTCTTATGTTAACCCTACTGCAACTATTTTTCCCTTGTGTAAAAAATGTTGATGACGTCATAACAAATTTGCTTTATCACATAATGTAATAAAAATCTTAGCTTCCTATTAAAAAAATATGTTGATGACGTCATAACTTTGACTAATTTGACTTGTTATTTTTGTAACAGGATGTATATTCTTCGACAGATATTATATTATCTTTATTGCTTTTCTACAAGCGATCGATATCTTCTCTCTGTTTGCTTTCTTATTGGTGGCTTCTGGATGTATATGGTCTTCATTGATCTGTGACTGTGATCTAAGGGGGACATTGATCAATGAGCTACATTAATATATGGTCTGTTGACCTGTTGATTTACGGACCTATTTATCTGTGGGATTTACTATTTATATCTAGTAATCAAAACCGAGTAAATGATCATTGAATAGAATAGGGAGAAGCTGCTCGAAGTCACCTGCCTCTAAGGTCGACCTAGAGTATGCCACCAGCGCACGGAAAAGACAAGGAAAGCAACTTAAAAAAAAATTTCCGTATGAAAAGTATTCCGTCATCGAAAATATCTGAACATCAATCAACTACTTGCTAAAAATCATATCTATAACTATAACAAATCTCAAATGACTTCAAACTACAACTACTTTTAATTAAGTGAAGTTATATTTATTCATACCGGCATTTACATAAACCAGGTAAAGCAGTGAATAAATTTCTAATAAGTAACAACATACGTACGACATTAGTTCAGTTTTACTTCCGTTGTCAGTACTTAACTTTTGTCGATTTCATCTCTCTCGAACCATAGAATTCCCTACTTGATATTCAGCGAAGCTATTCAATAAAACAGTGGATGTTTATAGCTAATATAACTGTCTATTTGGATTCGACCGAGGAATTATTTATGTAAATTGTAAAACATGCATTTCAATAGATCTGTACAATTGTCGAGTGATTGAATGATTCGGCCCACGTTTGAGTGGGTTTTGTAGAATTATTTTTATTCGCCACCATATAGAGAAGCGCCTAAAGGTTTTTGGATGGGTTTGATGGACGTTTGACTTATTTCACACTATTGTTAAATCTTTTTATTGAGACATTTAAATATTTATGTTACTTCCTTATATTTTTGGATCAGTGTGTATATTAAGTATAGGAAGGTATTATTCAATTCCAGGAAGCTGTTGCATGAGATTATTTGCTTTTGACCTGAGCGACTTTATTTAGTTTAGGTTGATCCTAAATATGTAAATGTATCAGATATGGTCAAAATGGCGGTAACGTGTACGATTTATCAGTCAGTAGATATGACGATTCAATATCGTGTTTTGAAACAAGTTGACATATTTTTCATGTCAACTGTGTTGGCATCTTCGAATATAAAACTACAGGAAGGAGCACATCTCTCATTTTGGTACGACCGAATTTGGTGTACCAATATGGCGGATTTCATGTTTCCGTTTTTGCAGTGGCGTAGAGCAAATGATTGAAGCAAATGTTTGTTCATCTTTTGATGATGCTATTGTAAAATTTAATAGATATAATCTTTAAAGATGTGCGTAGAATATTAATTTTATGAAATGAGGTATTTCTTGACTCAGCGCGAAAAACTTCAAGATGAGATTTATCGAACTTCTCTGTTTCACTGGGACGAATGGAGATACAAAATATTCAAAGTAACCGAGAAAAAAAGTTGAAGCACTGATGTGAGCTTAGCTTAATCCGGCGCTCTTGTTAAACTACTTGAGAGCAGTTATTGAAACTTTTAGAAACCACATCTCCTACTACCTCTGGCTGAGTTGAGGATGATAAAAGAGAATTTCCATATAGTAAATGTATCATTAGAAATGATAGAAATGAAATATTATAATGTGATAACCCTTTGTTTCTTTTTACTCCTAAACGACCTTAATAATTTAATGCGGTTACTAATTTTGTTAGAATATTTACCCGACAAAACTACCCTGAAAATTTCAAGTTCCTAGCTTATTCTGTTAGAGTGCTGTGAAACTCATGCACCGGATCCAAAGCATTTCCGGCCAACCATTCTAAAATTACGAACATCTTGGAAAAATAAGATTACTCGGTCTATTTCCAACATTTTATGACACTTCGTTCACAGCCAGTCCCACGAAAGTTTTGGAAAATTTCAACAAGTATGGCAAATAATTCCCAAAATGAATATCAGTAAATGAGTCTCACCAAATCTATAATTTCAACAATTATAGCAACTAGTAGAAAAAGACCAGGTAACCTTAATCAAATATTCCATTATCAACAATTTGAAATTCACAAATTGATGATGGTCATCAGTGATATCATGAAATAAGTACTAATGAAGATATGTTTTGCTAGAATCAATTTTTAATACGACTGAATTATGGAAATTGAAATGTTCCCGCATAAACTATTTGCTAATTAGTTTGAAACAAATCAGTAACAAAAATGTATTAACGATAATGTTTATTTGAAGAGAACTACACAAATCATTTCATAAAAATTTCGGTTATCCTGTGTTATTCAACCATTAGTATATCATATAATAAACATCAATTCACTACTTTGTCATTTCTCCTTATATTTATGACCTCTGAGAATTATATAAATATTATTCAAAAAGAAAATAATAACAATGCAATTGAAAATATTTATTGATATTTGAACATCATTTTACTATATAAGTTTTTGATCCGATTTTCTTTAACTGTATTTTTACAAATATAGGTGATCCTTGTTTTCAAATAACAACGTAATATGCTCTTAATTGAAAGTGTTTCATGGCTTTCTAATGGGGAAATATCATGATAAGTCATGTTATGAAACACATTTTTTCCTATGAAATGTTTCATAACTTTAAGGGAAACTTCTTCATTAATTTTCTGGTTGCTATATGTTAGGCTTCTCAAACATTTTTCAGCAGTCTAGCTCATTACAATGACCCATCACTTGGGTAACTTAAACAACCCCTTGATTTTGTTGAAATCAATGAGTTCAGGAAATTCCTCCAAATGTAATTTATCTTTACAGAAATGTAATGCTTCTGACACAGAACTGTTCAGCAATTGTGTGGCTAGTTTGACTTTCATTTTTGTCTGAAAAAACAGATATGTTGATTTCTTATTTTGGATCCAAGATCAAGTCCCTCCGTAATTTGCAAATCGTTTAGTTTTTCAACAAACTCAAAATTGATATCGTCACCATCCATACCTATGAAGTTTTTTTCCTCGCCAAAACAATTCCTTATTAATTTTAGCATGTGTACTGGATCAGGATACAAGAAATATTTCTTGCTGTTAAATGAAAACTCTGTCTTTATATTTGCAGCTTCAAACGAACAGCCTAATAATGAACTCAAGCTAAAATTAGCTACATATCCATCGAATGTGATATTAGATACTTCGGATTTTAGAACTCTCAAATTTGTTCATATTCTATAAAGTTCCTTTCTTTCTCTTCAAATTTCTGCGACGAGGCGATTCTTCATCTTCTACGGAATATAACTCTGCAGTAGGGGGAGAAAATCTCTTTTCAGAAGATGTTGGAGGTTTTTGTACCTCCTGACTGAATGTTCTCATCTGTAGGAAAGGTTTTTGCTCATGCTATTTCTATTATTACTAACAATTCTTTACTTACATATTTTATCCACTCAATTTGAATGGTAGTAAATGCTGTTGGAAATAATCCTAGAACTGCCTTTGATGATCCATCAAACATTCTTTTCTGAAGTGTTAGGAGCACAATAAGCTCCTGTAATTGGGAGTTGCTATATATAAACAAAACATGATCCAGTCAAATTAAGCACACGTCAAACTGACAGGTTGAATTCAATTGTGAAAATTGGAGATTTTGCATGAAAATGAGTCGATTTGGAGTTTGTTCTCTGTCCACCATCGATAAAAAAGTCAAAGGAAATGTTCCCATTAATACGGAGAAGGAAAAAAAAAACAGTTTGGAACCAATTTACTACTTTTTGTACTGAGAGGGAATACACATTGAGTGCTGAAACGAGTGAAGCGCAATTGGCAAACATTATGAAAGATTACGCTTACAATATGAAGAAAATGGACGGAGAAGACTATAGGGAAGGTACAATAAAAACAATGTGGAATCAGACTGCCAAATTACTTCAAGAAAAGTATTTGAACGATTTCGACATCAAAATCAACCCATTTTCGGATGCTGCATTCAAGACCGCTCGAGGAGCTCGTGATGCCAAGCGTAAAGCTTTACAATCTATTCCGGAAAAACGGAGGGCAAGTGCAGCAGCGTTGGAGGAAAAGATTGGGATGCAATGACCACTGTTTGGGACGAGGAAACTCCTGATGGCCTCCAGAAAAAATTATTCATGATAATATCAGTGGAATTGGCTTGGAGAGGTGGTGAGGACAGCATGGCGTCAATACATCACTTCAAGGCAGAACAGCGAAATGACGGGGAAACAACTGGGAGAATTGAATACAATCCAATTTTCAGCAAGACCACACAAGGTGGTGATAAAAAATTATCAGACAGCAAGTGGCTGGTGGAGAATCGGGAAATCCCTGACAAGTGCCCAGTGAGACTGTTCCAGAAATTGAGAGAGAAGACAGATGTCAATATCAAGAGCGACAGACTATTCCTGACCCAAAATCCATTCTGGAATAAAGTTCCAGGCGCTAGGTGGTACAAGGATTCCCCAGTAGGCCAAAACACGATTTCAAAGTGGGTTAAGGAGTCAGCACAAAAGCTGGGCTTGACCTTGGTAACAAAAAATCACCAATCACTCCAGTCGTGCAACAGCCATCTCCAATCTAGCGAAATCGGGCCTGGGAGAGCAGCAGATAATCAAAATAACTGGACATGCCAACAGTAACTCCATCAAGCCGTATCTCCAACTCGACCAGGAACACCACGAATTAATTGTCAAGAAACTGCGAAGGAGTGAGCCTACTGCAGAAAATGCCATCAACAGCATAAACCTCATGCCATCTACCTCTTCTGGGACCATTACCGATAACTCTGACTTGAAGAAAACATGCACCAATGTTTACAAAATTGTATTTTTAATTGCACTACCCTGATTCTTAATCAAATGTTGTTTTATTCATTATGAAATTCTTATTTGTTAACTGTACATTTCGTCTCATGGTGCAATTCTATTGGCCGACATTTGGGACAGAAAAATAATCCCCCGAATACCACACGAGCTTCAAAATTATCTGGTATTTCCCGATAGGTTCCCTGCAAACAAATAAAATCGTCAAGTTTTTCAGGAAAAATCACTCGCGCTTCGCGCTATCGGGAAATACCCGATAATTTTGAAGCTCTTGTGGTATTATAAGTGAGTATTAGACTATTGAAAATATTCAAAGATCTCCTGCTCTTCTTAAACTTACTACGCCCATGCTTTGTATATGATAACATGGAATTACAGGAGAGCAATTCAGAATTGAAATACCATTTTATCTCTCAAAAGACGTAAATTACATACAGGGTGGCCATTTGAAATCGATGAAGTGTTACCGCGTGTTATTGGAGATACTGCAAATTATATCGAAGATAATTTAGATTGAGTTTCAGCAAGATTGAGCTCCTTAGCAATACGCTTTGTTTGTTCGAGATCTCGATTAAAGATTTCTATGACAGTGGATTGGAGAAAGGAAGCCACAGTCATGGTTGTTTTGAAGCTCAAAATGTCGATTTTTCCAAAAAAACACTACAAGTGCCATGAAAACATCACTTCATTTTCGAATACTTAGTTGAAAATATTTCGAGGACTAATGCATAAAATAAAAAAAACAATTACTGTGCTGAAATCAGTATAAAAATACCTTTCAAATGAGGTATCACTCACCCCATCTTCCCTACTCAAAATTTGGGGGTGAGGGTTGTAGTAGCAAGGGTTGAAGCCTATGCGTCTGTAACCTACATCTTAAGTTGTCCCTCTCGAAACAATAATCGATCTGTCCGAGCATTTCTATCGAAAAAATTTATTTCGTCTATTTCTATTTCTCAGCCATTCGGCTGCTCATTCTTGGATTTTGAACACTATATGAACTTTGAAAGGAAATATCTTGAATTAAATGAACTTCAGCTTATTGTGGAGGGCTAATAGGGATGTTCTTTCGAACTGACGGTGACCAAGTCAGATAGGTCAGTTCATGCAATCGTTTTTTTTTTGTTTTCATTCAGTTCATTCAGTGATTATTCTGAACGCTTCCATCAGTTCGAAAGAACACACTATCTACACTCTGAACAGAGTGCTCATAATACTAACATTGAAACGAATCGAAGAAGATAACGTACTGAACTAAGTGGGCAAGTTTCTGGCTGACATTGAATAATTATTTTCCTATAATATATTAGGTGTACAAATAAGTTTCCACGGTTTGTCAAAAGATGGCCTCACCAGAAGTTTATGGAAAAATTGTCAGATGTAAAACGTAATATCCCAAGTTTAGTCATCTGGCAACACCATAACCTTAAAGTACTAGTGATTCCGTATCAGCATCACGTAATTTTTTTCGTGCAAAAATGTGAAGTTTTATTCCGAATAAGCATCATTTGCGGGAACTTTTGATTTACTTCTTTAATGTGAAAAAATCTGCAGCTGAGGCGCATCGATTGCTTCTAGAAGCATATGGTGAAGCTGCTTTAAGTGAGAGAAGTTGTCAGGAATGGGTTCAAAAGTTTAAGAACGGTGAGTTTGACGTTAAAGACAAAGAACGCAGTGGAAGGCCGAAAGTGTACGAAGACATGGAATTAGAAGCACTATTGGAGGAAGATTCATCCCAAACGCAAAAAGAACTTGCACTTACTCTACAAGTGACTCAACAAGCTATTTCACATCGTTTAAAATCGTTAGGAATGATTCAAAAACAAGGAAATTGGGTTCCATATGAACTGAAGCCGAGAGACGTTGAACGCCGATTATGCATGAGTGAAATGCTGCTTGCCAGGAATAAAAAAAAGAGTTTTTTGCATCGTATAGTCACTGGTGACGAAAAATGGATTCACTACGATTATCCAAAGAAGAGAAAGTCATGGGTTAAGCCCGGCGAACCATCAACATCGACAGCTAAGCCGAATATTCATGGAAAAAAACTCATGCTGTGTATTTGGTGGGATCAGCTTGGTGTCGTGTATTATGAATTGCTAAAACCAAGCGAAACCATTACTGGAGCTCTTTACCGAACACAATTGATGAGATTGAGTCGGGCACTTAAGGAAAAACGCACCCAGTACTACTCCAGACACGACAAAATTATTCTTTTACACGATAATGCTCGTCCACATGTTGCGGCGCCGGTAAAAACATACTTGGAAACACTCAACTGGGAAGTTTTACCCCACCCGCCGTATTCACCAGACTTAGCCCTTTGTGATTATCATCTGTTCCGGTCGATGGCACATGGTCTGTCTGAGCAGCGCTTCACATCATATGAAGACACCAAAAATTGGGTAGATTTGTGAATAGCGTCAAAAGATGAAGAGTTTTTTCGACGGGGTATCCGAATGTTGCCAGAAAGATGGGGAAAAGTAGTGGCAAATGATGGAAAATACTTTGAATAAAACGTAATGTACTTTTCCTTTACAATTAATTCCTAATTTTTTATAAAAAACCGCGGAAACTTATTTGTACACCTAATAGTGACCAGAGTTTGATCTTTTTTGGACAAAATTTATTTAAAATATTTTGACACATATTGGTTATTATTTGGTAGATTTGATTGCAGCCCTCAATCCATCTATATTGAATGGATGTGACACATGTTCTAAAGTAGGAGCTGATCTCCTGAATATCTGTAATATTTTCTTCATATTCCTCATTTTAGATTGGGATAAATTGACTATCATAATAAGGATTTGATAATGGTATGTAGTGAGTTACACCCACTTCATAGTAACAACTTGAGTTGAACAAACAAACATTACAATAATCATGGTTTTAGTAACTGTTATAGTACTCTCCATTGAAGTTGTTTCAGTGTTATATAATTGATTTATTAGTGTTGCCTACACCAACAAATATCCCCAAGGTTCATTATTTCATTCCATCAACCATTACGGAACTTCAAGAAAAAAATTGTTGTTGGGTAGGTATTGTGTGAATAATTATTCTACATAATGGTGGCATAACAAAAAACGATTAAAAAACTTCAATGTATTTCTATTTTATTCGTTATTCAATTAAAAAAAGGAAAAAGAATTCTTTGGTGCACTTTATGAAGTTCTGTGACTTCATCACATGAAATATAATGAATATTAACTTTACCGATGATTTCAGGAGTGCACCATCCATAGAGTTACCGGGAGTTTGAAGGACGATTGTTCGATCGAACTTGAAGAAATATTTACTATATATTATAGATATGTCACAAATCTCATTCAATTTCACAACTTTTGTAAATCTAACCTTTCAAAAAAAATTCAAACATTTTCTGGTGTTTTCAAAGCGAATCAGCTTTGACAAAGAATTTTTTCTAGATGGTGCAAGAAGCCCCATTAGAAAATATCTCGTCATCAATCTGAAACGCCATCTATATTTCGAGGAATAGTCAAAATGAACGGATGAAATCTCGGTTACCTAGCAGGCTATGCATCTTTAACTAGAAGAATCTCATTTAACTATACGTGATTTAATTCTTCCCAAATAACGGTTAAATTCGTTTTTGTGTGTTCACGTGTCTCACTGCAACAAAAACATTCATTCATCTTCGCACAATGTATCACTCATGCTCAACTCACTCCCTAATGTTTTACTTAATTAACGTATCGCGCTGCAGGCTGCAGACATTAATGTAGACAAATTATAGTTTATTTATCAGCTGTTTAATATAAGCATTAGCTTGTATGATGTCCGCGAAGATCATATCTCAAATGAATGTATGTGTAAGCGAGTTGTAGTCGATAAATACAATAGACTTGTACAAGCAGTAAAGTTTACCTTGTCTAGGGGAAAGTCTTTCTTAACCGCGAGTTTTTCAGTGCGTAATGAGAATCTCGCTGAATGATACCAGATACTAGTGATAAATTTCAAAGTGGAATAGGCTGACTTGCTGCTTTTTGAACATGAAGGAATACGTAGACAATTAATGCATTGTCTCGTGGCAAGAGAGAGTACAATAATTCTATGTAGTCGAGATTGTACTCAATTAGTGAATGATTTGGTTTTTTATGTGTGGACTCGTTTATCGATGAATGGTTGTATGGCGTTCAGCATTTCAATTATTGTGAAGTTAGGAACACAGCTTGACATTGGTTACACAACTATAGAATTGATGAGCTGAATATAATCAGAAGAACATTCCCTTTTTCAAATTAAGACTTTTTCAAGATGCAGTTTTATCAATAATGCAATGATGGGATCTTTATTTTCGACCAACTAATATTTCCGGAAATATATAAGGTTGTTCGGAAAGTAATTTCGTTTTTTCCCGTTAGAGGACTTATTTACTTGTTTTCGAAACCAACCTCACACTTAAGCCGCATAACCATTAAATGTCTTGACAGCTGATATTGCAAGACTTGTGTGTGAAAAAGGTCTATTAATTCTACACAGTAGTTTTTGGTTGGTGCCCTTTAAATATGGATAGCAGTAAGCAGCATTTTCGTCATATTTTACTTTTTACTACAGAAAAGGTAAAATGCTGTCCAAAAATTGACGGATGTGTATGGAGAAGGCGTGTTAACAGTGCGCCAGTGCCACAACTGGTTTGCAAAATTTCGATCCGACAATTTTGATGTCGAAGATGCACCACGGTCTGGAAGGCCGGTCCAAGCTGACAAAGATGCGATAAAGGCATTAGTTGATGCAACTCGGCGAATAACCACACGAGAGATCGGTGAGAGATTGAATTTGTGGAATTCGACTGTTTATGGCCATTTGGCATAGGCTTCACCTCGAAGCTCGATGTGTGGGTGCCCCATGTTCTTATGGAGCGAAATTTGTGTCGTCGCGTTGACGCGTGTGATTCGCTCGTCAAACGTCAAGAAAATGATCCATTTTTGAAGCGGATTATTACTAAGGACCAAAAATGGGTTGTATACAACAATGTTGAACGCAAGAGGTCATGGAGTAGAAAATATGAACCGGCTCAAAGCGTGTCAAAAACCAACATTCGCCAAAAAAGGTGATGCTCTCTGTTTGGTGGGATCTCAAAAGAATCGTTTTTTTTTAGCTTTTTCCGGACAATACAATGACTAATTCAGAACTCTAACGAGATAAAATGTATCAGGAGTTACTGAAGGCTCCTTCAAATGTTGGTTTGAAGGCGTAATTTGTGAAATACAGAAATCGAATGACAGCAATCATGAAGAACACAAAATGTAATTATTATAGAGCAAAGGTTGAAAATGATGAAAAAATTCAGTATGTCTTTGGAATACAGTCAAAAAGATATGTTCACAGAACAAAAAAAAAAAGTCCTCTATTAAAACTATAAGGGATAATGGACAAGAAATTGGTGAAATCGAGCGCATCGCTAACATTTTCAACGGACACTATATATCAGTGGGGAAAACAATGGCGAACCTGATGCCTAAAAAGCGCATTATAAGAATTATAAAAGCGAAAGTACAAAATATTCCATGTTTATCAGGGCCACAGATCGTTCAGAGATAATAAGAGTTATAAGTTATCTCAAAGATAAAAAGGCGCCCGGAATGGATGGGATAAAGTCCGAAACGTTGAAACAACTCTGTGAGTTGATATCAGAACCACTAGCTTTTATTATCAACCAGAGCATCGAAGCAGGAATATTTCCTAGTAAATTCAAGAAAAGCATGGTATTTCAAATTTTCAAAACTTGTGACCCCAAGGACGTCGTCAATTACAGACCTATCTCGGTCATCACCAATTTTGCTAAAATATTTGACAAAATTTTACCACTGCGACTCTCGGAATATTTTGCAAAGTATAACTTATTATCAGAAAAACAATTTGGATTTCGTGAAGGCGTCTCTGCTTAGGAAGCAATCCTGAGGCTCACTACCGAGATATATTCCAGTCTGTATGGCGGAAGACCTTCTCTATGTGTTTTCATTGACTTGTCGAAGGCGTTCGATACAGTGAGCCACATTCTACTACTGGAATCAATGGAAAAAATGGGGATTAGAGGTGATCAACTAAAGTTATTTGCTTCATATCTGTCAAATCGATTGCAGTGTGTGAGAATTAACGGCACAAATATTGAATACCAGCCGATAGAATATGGTGTCCTCAAGGCACCATTCTCGGACCAATTCTCTTCAACATCTATTTGAATGATTTATTTCATGTCCATTGTCGAGGGTTGATTACAAACATATGCTGACGACACAGCGATTTTTTATTGTTCGGAAAATTGGGCATCTTTAAAAGAGATGGTTGAAGCTGATTTCAAGATTATCAAGGAATGGCTTGAGAATAACCTCCTCACAATAAATTTTGATAAAACTTTTTATTTAGCATTTAATATGAATAAAGCTTCTTCCCCCGATTTCGATGGTTTAAACATAGATGGACAGCTGAGTATTAGATCATGTACGGAAATTAAATACTTGGGAGTAATCATTGACTCCAATCTTAGATGGGAGGAACATATTAATTTTATTGTCAAAAAAATTCAGCATCTTATATATAAGTTCAATATTCTCAAGACAGTATATTACGCACTAGTAGAATCCCATATCACCTATGGTATTTTATCTTGGAGTGGAGTCGGTAAAACCATACTTAATAAGTTGGTGATAACTCAGAAAAAAATTCTAAAAATAATCTTTAGGAAGACTCGTGATTATCCGTCGGATGAACTTTTTATCGAGGCGAAAATGATGGATCCAAGAAAACAGCATAAATCTAGGTCGAATCTCAAAAGAACTGATCATAACTATGATACCATGGCCACACACTTATATGTTTATTGTATGTATGTTTGGATACATGTGTGTATGCACATCTGTGTATTCTTTAAGTATAAGATTTTTATATGGGTAGGATTAGAGTAGGCGGTTTTTATTTTTCTTATTTAAGTCTATTGTTCTTTACGTAAGGGAATTTTATATAAGTATGATAGGAGTGAGCGACTTTTATACCTTTACAAGACGAATGAACATTTTTAGATATTTTTCAAGTTGTAATTTTTAATGTTTTCATGTTATGGATGGTATTATTGTGGGTGTTAATTGCTTATGTTTCATCTTCTCCGTACAAGTTTCGGCTTTTAGAGTAAATCCATGTTTATTGAAAATTTGTAATCTTATTTTGTTGATTTAATTGAAAAATAAACATTGTTATTATTATTATTATCATTATTATCATTATTGTCATCAGCTGAAAAAATTGAATGATTCACTTAAAGAGAAGAGGCCCGAATTAATCAACAGGAAGGGTGTGGTGTTCCACCAGGATAATGCCAGACCTCACACAAGTTTGGTGACTCGCCAAAAACTTTTACAGCTTGAATGGGACGTACTGCAACATCCACCATATTCTCCAGATCTGGCGCCTTCCGACTACTATTTGTTCCGGTCCCTGCAAAATTTTTTGGAAGGCAAAACCTTTACCTCAAATGAAGATGTCAAAACCACCTGAACCAGATTTTTGCCAGCAAGCACCAAAACTTTTATGAGAGGGGAATTATGTTACTTCCAGAAAGATGGCAAAAGGTGTTGGACCAGAATGGCCAATATATAATTTAATAAAATATTTATTCATTATACGCAAACTGTCTTTCATGTTTCCTGAAAAAAAAACGAAATGACTTTCCGAACAACCCAATATGTTGGGTTTCATAAATGTTGAATCTTTGATTGAGTCGTGCTATGAGTGATATTCCGTTAATTCGGTATTCCGTTGGGAAATCTAACATAATCGTTGAAGTATTCTGGCGATTTCTTTGATCAACTATCTTTATGAAACCCAGTAATAATCTTCAATATTTTCAATCATTTCCAGCTGAAATTTTTCTATGCACATCACGGTAATCCTTTATTTAACTGATGAACTAATAACCTGGCTTAAAGATTTAAGTACCACCCCTTTTCAATACCAAGCGAAACCAAATGATTAATTCTGGCCTATTTTTGCGCGCTTCTTCAAGTTGAGCATACAAAAATTCAGAAAAGTAGGGACCTGAAGTCTGGAGCTTCTGTCCGCGTGTTTTTTTTCGCACTCTGGAATCGTATTGTAAGATTTAGCATTTTGGACAGAGTCAAGATTTTTCTGATATTTTCGCACATGAGAAGGTTTAGTGAGAAAAAGTTTCAAACAAAAGTTGTAGAACTGAAAATTCTAGTCGAAATTATGTACTTTACCGTTCTCGAAAGTGATTTTGTATACTGATTATTAAGGTATTTCTCTAATGCGGCGATAACAGTGAATTCGAAATTTGGCACCTAGTGCAAAGCCGAGCGGTCCTAGACATCGGAAGTTCTAGAACAGGGTAGGATTCAGCACAAGTTGTCTAGAGAGTGTAATTTGAAATTCTTGGTCTATTAGAATGAATAACAGCTCGCTTGGGATATCAAAAACATGTTATTATTGGGTTTAAACTCATTAGTTTGAAATCGATATTTCAGTGACGCATTGAAATGAATAATCGCCCCACCAAAATTTTATTTTCTCAAATAACTCGTTGACGGGATTTTGAATACTTACAAGAAAAGATTATTATATAGTTAGTTATGGGGGGAAAATTCTTTCAACAATAATACTTTCATCAAAAATTTAAAGAGAAATATAGTAATGTCATTATCATCGAACAACATCGTGGAAAGCAACCGGTTTTCTTTTACAAATCGCCCAATATAATGGAGCTTAGTAAAGATTGGCTTTTAATTCCGATTCTCTCAGTAATTATCAAAAAAAAATTAATTTTACGGATAGCTGGTCAAATCGTTGTAGCTGATATAAAAAAAAAACAAGATTATAACTATGAAATTTATCCCCTCTCAAGTAAATTCATGGATAGCACTATATCTCAAATTCCGGAAAGTTTGAAAACTTTCCTATTCCTTTTACTAGTTTCAAAATGTAGTGCAAGAAAAGATGTGAAACGTGATATAATAGCACATTCCATAATTTCCATTGTTCGTAGGAACTTATGTCTACAGAAAAATGTGAGCATCGGTGAACTGAGATATAAAATATTCACAACCCCAGGTTTAGGAACCAGGAAAACATCACCCCTAGTAATGCTTCCTCCAACAGAGTCAGCATTGATTGAACACACCAGACGAGTTCATTATCAAATTCAGGTTTGGCTAGGACGACCGTCGTTGAAACCTGAACATTGGGGTTGGCATAGATCACATTGTATGCTACTTCCTAAAATGATGACCAAAGCAGTAGCTCCACAGGAATTATTGAATAATGTGATCAAATTCATTCACACCCTAGTTTTATTAGTTTCAGAAATTCACTCTTATTCTTGTTCTTATTGGTTCACATTTGTAAAAGGTATTCTGCAGATGTGATGGAAAATGTGATACTTCTACAGTTGCAAAAAAGCATGACTGAAATGTACAAGGTTTTGCAAAATGTGTAACGGCATAACTTGTGAAAATGTATCTGACCTGATAAACAGAATATAAATGAACTCTGATGTCGATGAAGACAAATGGGATCTAGATGACGCAGAGGGAGATGATATTGATGCATATAATTGAAGAATTATTAGTAAAAATGAAAACTATTTTAGTTTTTGAATTAATAAAATTTGAATTTCAATTTCGGCAAATTACAAAATTTCTTTTTTAAATTTATCCAATTTTTGTCTTTTCTATTTTTCATACTACTTCTAGCCTTCATTGAAGAATCTATATCCTCTTCGCTAGCACATAAGATCAGAAAACCGGACATCGTTTTACCCAAACTGTTCGTTTCCAACCAACTCAACATTAAATGCTAGGGTTCGATGCAATACAATAACAAAATGAGTAGAGAGTCCAACTCTGACGAATATCTGCCAGATGTTTGGTTCAGCCTTCAGGTAGTCATTTCATCGAACGCCAAATTTAAAATTCGTTGGTATTGAGCTACTAAAGAAATACGTTGTCTATCAGTATACTCATTCACTTTCGAGAACGATAAAGTACATAATTTGGACTAGAACGCTCTACAACTTTTGTCTAAAACTTTTTCTTACTAAACCTTCTAATTCGCAAAAATATCAGAAAAACTGTATTTTTCTCTATATTTTCAAGAATTTTTCAATGTTCCTGAAAATTTCAACACCTGCATTTTTGACCATATGTTTCTCTCATTATAGCAATCAACATATCAAAAATGCAGCTCTTTCCGAGAAAAAGTGATTTCAGCCCTTCCTTTACTGGACTAGGATTTACAGTTTTGAAAAGGGATTGTAGGTACTTGTAACCGTGATGGGAAAAGACAGATTGTTTAGTGGGCGGGCTAAGGTCAACATTATTCGTTTACAGTCATCCAATAAACAGTTTAGGGATGTTAACGAATAGTAGTGTACTTACAAAAGATGGAATTAGAACACTCTCGAGAGGATAGAAGAAGATCAGTAGAGATCAAGACAGAGTGTTGATGGTTAGACGATCAAGATGACGTTACCTAAGTGAGAACTAAGACGGTAGTTTCGGAATTTAGACGAAAACTTAGAATCGGCCTTTTCTTCTGTTGAACTTCATTTATATCTTTGTGTAAATAAACTGTGAATAGAAAAACCATGTTTGCTTCGATGTGAAAGGATATTAGTAGGCGTAAATTTATAACACCCCTATACAATTAATAAATCAAAGCCCTACAGTATAATATAATTGCAACCACTAGGATGAATAAACAAACCCAGCACTCGAATTAAAAATGTTACAGTTTCACTTCATTTTTGTTCTAAGATCGAATTGCCATCTCCTAAAACCAATCAATACTAGCCATATTGTTATGTTAAAATAACTTAATAGTTTCCTTAAATCCGTATGAAGCAGATGTAAGAAAATATTGCAATAATACTGCACTGATATAAGATAATAATAATTCAAACTTGGCTAAATCCGTCATGTACCCAGGAGGCTTATTATTGCGATGCGCTTGGCTTGGCTCGGATATCCAGGTGGTATTCCTGACACCATAGAGGTAAAATAAATGATAATGGTCGATAAAGTCGGGTCAGTTTTTAATCAATGCGAATCGGTCATGGGCCATTGTGCTCGTACTGCATCAATGTGATGCAGTAGATGTGAAAATTGCAATTTGTATTTAGCGGACAGGAACTGATTTATGCTGGAGGAAGCCATTAACGCTCGAGTGTGGCCAGGATTATAAAATTGCCTCGACGCATGCATCTTCTTGAAACGTCACTCAACTATGTTGTTGATGCAAGAAATTTTTTATGATGGAAAAAATTTCTTAAACGTTAGAAGTAGGAAAATATGAGTAAATTGAAGATGAACGCAACCTCTTCAGTTGAAACGCAGAATTACAACACAAATAACAAGAAATGAAACGTCGTAACTAATTGATGGAAACTGCAGCAGTCATATTTTGGGTTTGCAAGGAATAGAATGTTGGCGGTAGTTCAAAATATTCCATGAGCCAACTCAACAAATTATTGAAGCACCTCTAATTAAGAGTACTAATTAAAGTAATTCAATAATGATTCTGGCATTACAATCACCAGTATACATTGAGAGTGCCTGAATAAATAAACTGATAAAAAAAGATTATATATATATGTAAAGTGGTTTAAGGGAATCGACCAGGGTTACATCAATAATCTACTCTGTTTTCATTGCCGAGCTTTCGGATTTATTCGATCCTTCTTCAAGGGCTTCTACAAAATTAACACGAAATCAACTACAATGCATAATTAAAACACAACACAAATTCAATTACAATTGTGAAGACAAACATGATTACATTTGATTTTTAAGATTTACTTACTGAAAGTGAGGTTAGGGTGCCATATAACTAAAGATCTCATACAAGTAGGAATTTCAGTGGGTGACAGCTGTGTTTCTTTTCTGACCATGGTTGTTATACAATTTTACAACAATATATGGAATTTACAATTTTAAAAGAGCAGTAAAATACAACGCTTTCATTTACGTATTCAATCACACGTGACAGGAAAATGACCTTCAACCTACTATACATTTTTGACGGTCTTATGATTATATTTCGCGATCTTTGTATTCTCTCCACTTAAACATCTTTTTACCTTAAAAGTTAGTCCCCTTATATTGATGATGCTGAAAAATTTTACTTCTTGTGTTTCCTGTCCTTCCACATATCTCACCACTGGTCTTATAGGGCTGCTGTTTACTTGTGGAATGTTTGCTGCCGAATAAAGTAGCTTCGATATCATTCCTCTAGGATACCCATCCTCCAGAAGGATATTAAAAAGTTTATCCATGTTATTTATTATTATTTATTTTTATTTTGTCAACTCTTTTCTTCATCTCCCTTATACAATTTACCTTCACTTGTATAGATTTGTTAGCGTCCTCCAATTCGATGGTAAACTGTATATGTTGGTTATAACTGTTAAAAATTTCCAACACATTTTCGACATCATCTTTGTGTAAGGCCACAATAAGATCGTCCACAAATTTTTTAATGAATGCTACTCTATGCACCAACTTTGGGGTGCACTCATCTAACACATGGTCCATTACATATTGTGCTAATATCGGGCTTATTTTTGAGCCTATGGCACATCCAAAAATCTGAACATAAAAGTTACTGTCAAAGGAAAAACAATTATTGTGAAGTATGAACTTTATGATTTCAAAAAACAGATCTTTTGACATTTCTGTATTACTCGAAATGTTGTTCCATTTCTGATCAAGTACATCTACTACAACTTCTTCACATAGGTTTCCAAATAAGTTAACCACATCTAGGGAAATGATAACGTAGTTTTCTTCCAATACAAAGATTAACAAATGAGGCGAACTAAAATGAGACTTTGATAAAATATTCATTATTTCTATCATAGGCCAGAGTTAAAATCTCTGTCATAAACCCAGTCAACTTTCCGACAGGGCTGTTAACACTCGACACAATAGGTCGTAATGGATATCCTTGTTTATGTAATTTAGGATTGCCATAAATTTTGGGGCAAACAGAATTATATGATTTTAAAGCTTTAGCTTCACTATCGTTTAAAATACTCATACACTGATAGAATCTATTTGTTATAAATAAAAGTTGTTGCACCATGATACGGTTCAAATCATTCAATATATCCAGTTTTAGTGGTTCCAGTCCATAATTTGTACCCCCATCTGATTGGCTTACCTCAAATGAATTGTTTCGACCCATGTCTTCCAAATTATGGTACCATAGATTCATCAATACTGTGTGCTGTGTGCAGTTTTAGGCTCAGATGATTCAAATGAGCCTTGTGATTGAGAGATGCATCTAATGTATTTTGGATAGAAATTATGTTCGATAGAACAATCATTGAAAGTTACAGCTAATTCCCTACATTTTTCATGATTATTCAGATGATTATTCAGATACCTCTGTTTTGTTGAGATTTGGACATAATCGCCACTCAATAAAATAATTCTTTAAAATTTCCAAATCAGATGACACTATGTTTTCCAGAGTATGGAAATCCGAATGTTGGTAAGCAATAGCAATGTCGTCAGCATAAACAAATTTCTGAGATGATGTCGTGGGTAAATCACTTAGATATTAATTGAAAAGCAAAGGAGCTAAAACTGATCCTTGAGGAAGACCGTTTTTCAATGTTTTGAAATTGCTACTCTTTTTGTCAATAAAAACACGAAATCTTCTATCAGATAACATATTTTCTAATAATCCTAGCATTTTCCCACACTTCCGATGGGTATAGAGTTTGAAAATTAATTCATCTTTCCACACAGTGTCATATGCCGAAGATAAATCAATAAAAGCAGCTCCTGTTTTCAACCTATCATTGAAGCCTGATTCTATGAAAGTTGTAAGGCTGAGAACCTGATCTGAACAATTTCTATTTTTCGTAAAGCTTCCCTGGAGATTTCGTAGAGCATTTTCTATAGAAGATTCAATTCTAAAAGGAATTAGCCTTTCTAATATTCCGAAAGGAGCACTCAATAAACTGATGGGTCGATAATTACTAGGATCACAAGGATTTTTTCCTCGTTTAGCCTCTTTAGCCTTACGAAATTCGGAAGGAATTCAGAATATTGTTATAGAAAGGCAATAACCAAGACAAGGCCTTTTTTCCTAAATGTTTGATCAATTCTGGATAAATTCCATCAAAACCTACTGCCTTTCGAGATTTGGTAGACTTGATTGCAGCCCTCAATTCATCTATAATGAATGGATGTGACACATGTTCTAAAGTAGGAGCTGATCTCCTGAATATGTGTAAATTTTTATTCCACTTCTATCATTATTATTATAACCCCACATTACGTGGTGAGAATTAAAATCACCGTAATAAATTGAAGGATGAGGAAGATTCATTTCCAAATTTCTTGGCCAAATAGTGTTTGGAGGTTTATAAATATTAACGATAGAAATATTACCAAATTTGAAAGAGATAAATAAAACACCCTCAAATTCGCCCTTTTGGCTTAACTCGATATTTTGAATCAAGGATGTTTCAACATAACAAGCTATAAACCGTAAATTTTACTAAGAAGATAATCAATGAATATTTAACCTTTTGGGGTTCCTCTTTCACGAAGATTTTTTTCAGTATCCGCATATGTCTCTTGAAGGAGAATAATCTCAGCACTATAGCCCTTTGCTAATTTAGAGATATAATCACTCTTGTCCTTAGAAATACCCTCTATATCCAAATCTAATACACAAATACACAAGGAGGATTCTTCGAAGTGGGTCTTGCGGTCCAAGTGACGATTTTTCAAATCTTTTGATGTTTGAAGTCTGCTATGGAACCCATTCAAAGGGAAATCATCATCCATAGTTGTGGAGGGTTGTGATATAATACTCATTTCATTTAAGAAATAGTAGAGGAAAAATTATCAACTGACATTGATAATTGTCATTATTCAATATTTCAATGAGATAACGGTGGACCTAATGATGTCAGAATTGTTCAAAATTTTCCGAAGCACTCTATGTGAGTGTTTTGCTATGGCTCAACAGGTACCACTATCTTGGACTGCAGCATTATCGAAAACCATACCACTTTAACTTTGGAATATATAAATATAGGAATGTGGAATGCCATCATCTAGTCTTGTTTGATGAATCTTGAATTTCCGTGGCTGCATTTGATGGTCAAAGAAGAGTTTGACGATGTTGGACAGAAAGACATGAACATCAATATGATATTGAGTGTTATCTACATCTCACACTGGGCGTGTTGGAATCTGATGCTATTGCACAACATCGCTTCAAGAAATAATGAAACCATATATTTTAATTTCCCTTAACCGACTCGAGAACTCAGTATTTCATTGAGATAACGGTGGACCTAATGTTGTCAGAATTGTTCGAACTTTTCCGAAGCAATCCATGTATGAGTATTTTGCCATGGCTCAACAGATACCACGATCTTTCACCCGTGGAGCATTTTGGGTACAACACCGGTAGAAGACTTGGAAATTCATCTCAGTCTTTGTGGGCTCTGAGGCATGAACTACACGTAGCTTGGAATAGTATCCCTCAAAAAGAAAGTCACGTTGAGAAGTGATAAGACGATCGCGGTGGACAGACAAATTATTTAAAAATTTAAAAAAATATTAAAAAACAGCTCCTCGGGTTTGGCGGTTTCGAGATTTCAACTACCGGTATCTTAAGAAAGTATCCTTCAAGAAAAAATAGACCGTAGAAGAAACCGTAATAAGCTTCAACAAATTGTTTGTATATGAATGCAGCAATTTTAATACCCTATTCAGCAAATAGTCCAGTAAAGGTAGGGCTGAAATCACTTTTTCTCGGAAAGAGTACATTTTTGATATGTTGATTGTTGTAAAGAGAGAAACATATGGTCAAAAATGCAGGTGTTAAAATTCTCAGGAACATTGAAAAATTCTTGAAAATATTGAGAAAAATACGGTTTTTCTGATATTTTCGCGAATTAGAAGGTTTAGTAAGAAAAAGTTTTGAACGAAAGTTGTAGGGCGGAAAATTCTAGTCCACATTTTGTAGTTTATCGTTCTCGAAAGTGAATTTGTATACTGATAAACAACGTATTTCTTTAGCAGAGCAATACCAACAAATTTTAAATTTGGCGCTCGATGAAATGACTACCTGAAGGCTGAACCAAACATCTGGCAGATATTCGCCAGAGTTGGACTCTACTCGTTTTGTTATTGTATTGCATTTATAACATCGAACCCTAGCATATAATGTTCAGTTGGTTGGGAAAGGACAGTTTAGGTGAAACGATGTTCGGTTTTCCAATCTGATGTGCTAGCGAAGAGGATATAGATTCTTGAATGGAGACTAGAAGTAGTATGAAAAATAGCAAAGTCAAAAATTGGATAAATTTTAAAAGGGAAATTTTGTAATTTGACGAAATTGAAATTGAAATTTTATTAATTCAAAAACTAAAATAGTTTTGAGCCGCAATTATGAACAAATTCCTAGCTGAATTTCCTTAAGTTGCATACGATATACGAATAATTATTTACACGTAGGTTTGTTTCTGATAGTAAAATAATAGTAATTCTTCGAAAGAAAGAAATATATTCGGTGTAATGGGACAAAAGAGTTTAATTAAAAAACTGTAGTAATTATTTGGAGAGCAGTAGCATTAATAAAAAAAAATTAAAGTTTCTGCACCGAATAATATCAGGAAAAACTGTTTTTTCATTTTTACTAATAATTCTTCAATTTAATGCATCAATATCATCTCCCTCAACGTCATCTAGATCCCATTCGTCTTCATCGACATCAGAGTTCATTTATATTCTGTTTATCAGGTCAGAGACTTTTTCACAAGTTATGCCGTTACACATTTTGCAAAACCTTGTACATTTCAGTCCTGCTTGTTTGCAACTGTAGCGAGAAGTATCACATTTTCCTTTACAGCTGCAGAATACCTTTAACAAATGTGAATAAATAAAAACAAGAATAGGAGTGAATTTCTGAAATTTTTGAAACTAATAAAACTAGGGTGTGAATGAATTTGATCACATTATTCAATAATTCCTGTGGAGCTACTGCTTTGGTCATCATTTTAGGAAGTATGCCAACCCCAACGACGGTCGTCCTAGCCAATCCTGAATTTGATAATAAACTCGTCTGGTGTGTTCAATCAATGCTGACTCTGTTGGAGGAAGCATTACTAGAGGTGATGTCTTCCTGTTTCCTAAAACTGGGGTTGTAAATATTTTATATCTCAGTTCACCTTTGCTCAAATTTTCCCCATTTGTGTTGTACAGATATCTCACTATTTTTCCGCAATAGGATAAAGCTCTCTAATACTTCCATCTTCTTGATAGAAAATCTGCACTGATTCCTAAAGATCGGGAGTTATCTGTAGCAAACGTATTATTTTATTCTTTCCTTGAGTTTACATAGCACTAGTAGAATCACATCCAGCAAATGCATGGGCGAATAAAATAAATGGCTTCAATTCACGGTCCTGATATGTTGAATACAAAGTATTTCCTTTCGATCCTGGAACAACTTTGTAGAAAAATATATTGCTGTGATCTGGTGTAAGAGATCTACTTCACTGCCAACCACAGCAACCGATTCTGAAATGTTCTCTTTCAGAGAGATTACTGCCATTACTATATCTACGTCGGCTTCTCCTTCTGCTACATTTACTTCTATATTATGTTTTCGTTGATAATTGGACAGTATTTTGATAAATGTATATTTATTCCCAATATTTGACAAAAATTTTTTGGATATGGCGACATTTCGTGAGAAATTGCCTCTTTTTTCCTTGATTCATCGTTCTGATTAAGAACGAACATTCTCTGCAACAATGCAGATGAGTCTATAGAAAATGTACTTCCAGGAATACGAATTTTATTCTGGCTATCGCATAAATTCTTAACTTTAAATTTTGATGACAAAGTCATATTCCATATAATGGCTCAATAGATACCACGATCTTTCACCCATAGCGCATTTTGGGTACAACACCGGTAGAAGACTCTCAGCCCCCAAGGACTTTGTGGGCTCTGAGACATGAACTACACGTAGCTTGGAATAGTGTCTCTCAAGAAGAAATAATCACGATGAGAAGTGATAAGACGATCGCGGTGGACAGACAAATTATTTAAAATTTGAAAAAAAAATTGAAAAACCCTGGGTTTGGCGATTCCGAGATTTTAACTACCGGTATCTTAAGAGAGTATCCTTCAAAAAAAAATACACCGTAGAAAAATCCGTAATAAGCTTCCAAAAGGGTTGTATATGAATCCATCAATTTTAATACTGTATTCAGCAAAGAGGCCTCAAACATATCTCTGAACGAGAGTATATCGAAGTGAAATTTCCTCTTGAGATGATTTATACCGTTCATTAACGACTCGCAATCAACATTCGCAGAATCACTTTCTTACATGAAAAATGTTCTATCATTTCAGAGTCGTGGGTACAAGGAAGGAAGTATGCCGCACAAAACCTAACCGAGCACAGAATATCGCGAAAAAAATTCGTGATTTGTGTTCGAAACTGCCTATATATCGAAACAATTTCTCTATCAGACCCACAACAATGAGCAACTAACTCTACGTCGATGATAAATCAAAACAATGCATGTCTTGCAGTTGTTTGCGGCATTTCTTTCGAAGGAATGGCGCTGTGAGCTATCGACAATTGCGAAATATTCATTAGCTACAAATTGTATAATCGCCGCTTTACGTTCGTTAGCATCCGTCATTATTTATTGACAGAGCGGATATCATTTCTAAGGACCGTATTCTGGTTGGAACTCATTTTGCTAAATTAGAGTGCCTAAGGATGTGTGTTGAATTGTTGCCGGTTAAATGGACTCATTATTTTTCTCACGCTTTTAGTGGTGATATCTTTATTTAATGAACGCCTGGAGTTTCGCACGCAAAAAGATTTGACATGCTCTAATACGCATATTTTTCACTACCAATTACAGCAATAATACTTGTTACCGAACATCAGACAGTCAAAGAGACTGCCTTTATTGATCATACACCTACCTACCTGATTTTCAAAAACTCGATGATTAACTATTATTGGGGAAGAGGGCATAGTACATCAACTATGAAAAATAATATAAAAATTAAGAAAAGCACTGACGTAAGGTCAGAAGCTTTTCCGCGCTTGCTTGGAAGTCTTTTTCCGGATTCCTAAACAATGTGATGCTGAAACAACCGCCCCAATGAATCAACAAACCTATTTCTAGAATTGAAATTAATTTTCTGCGGAACTGCCCACTAATACATGCCCACAATTTCTATTTCTGCAGCTATAAATTCAAATGCTCAAATGCTTTCTTGATTTAATATAAATATCTGCATTGATCAACATTTTAAATAACAAATTTATCTCTCGGTGAGCAAGGTCTTTTTTCATCATCATACCATCATCAGAATTACGAACGGGCACATAGTTGTCCTTCGGAACACTGGTGCTTTGAAATACAGGGTGAGTCTTTGACCACTGCGTTAATTTTAACCATAGGTTCTTGAGATCAAAAGAAACACTTTTTCCATTACGGTTTTTCTATATTCAGCTGCGTTGAAAAGTTATAAGCATTTTAAGTTTTCACATTGGGCAAATACCCTTCTGTAGTCCAGTTTGAATGAAAAATACCTTCCACAGCATCCACTATTGAATCTGAATTGATTAAAAACATTATTTTCCCTCTAAGAAATGATTCACTCACTCATGTTTCATCCGAGGAGGTCCATATCTAGAAGGAAGATACAAAATACTTATTTTCTGGTAAAAAAAATTCAACACCATAAACATAGATTTTTGTTTTTCTACTATATTTTCTTTCTACTTCAAGATTATAAACCTTGCCTTACTAGTGAGAAATTCCAAAAAAACCTCAGAATTATTGGGTGTTATCATCATACATTTGTATTTTCTTCTTAAAATTTCCAAATCATGGTAACCATCATTTCTATGAAAACTTCCAAGGCAAGAGGTTGTCACTGTGCTTTTTTTTCACTCTCAAAGTCAGAAAAAATCATCTATGATTTTCCAAACACTTATATTTCTGAACTTTCTTCTCCTTGACAGAGACCAGTGAACAGGTATTTTCTGTACTGAATCCCAATAACAATTTACCTGGATAGATTACAAGTATTTCCAGATTTAGGTGTGCAATTATACTTTCTTGAAGAAATACCTAAATTTGATTTTGAAAAATCAACTAAACTAAATAAAAAATATAAACTAAAAATGAATCTTTCTGTTTAAATCATTAATATTATTCTTTGCTCTGTTTAGACTATAAAAGAATACTGATTATTGATTTGTATAATCAGAGTATCTGTTTTAATAACGTAAACAAGAACATAAATATTGAATAATGGTTATTCATAGATTATGTCAAATTTTAATAACTTACCATAGAATATTAATTCATTACCGAACCCCAGGAGAGAAAAAATTAATATTTGCAATGTTTTTTTAAATGAAAGATAATATCTGTAACTATTATTGATCTTTAGTTATAATTTTCCTCAGAATAATTAGAGTGAATTATTATCACATTAAAATATTATAACGTCTCTGTGGTGGGTGGTGGGTAGTTCCAAATAAAAAAGTGTTCTGTGGTTCCTTGTTGTTTTGATTCTGTTTGAAACTGTCAAAAGTTATTTGTATCTTCAAAAAAAAGTGGAAAATTCTTTAGGGATAATATCGATAGTTTTAAATTATTCAATTCAGTATGAAATGATTATGGTCAGAAAATGCATTCTATTCTACTCTTTCTTGTTTATGAGCTTATAGCTTCCAGATTCAATATTGATTGAATTTTAATTAACCATGCATCATAACAAACTTTCAGAAATATTAAAACTAAGTCAAATCCTTTTATCTCTTAAGTTTGTGAACAAGGTTGAATCGGTGTATGAACTGAAGATAATAAAGATATGAAACAAATCTAGGAGTCTGGGTTCGAAGTTTTTAAAACTCATATGAGTTCAATTTGCAGCATTCCTTTGTTAGAATAGATATAATTTGATGAACCCTGAAAGTCTGAAGCTATAAAAAACCAGCGTTTCATAAAGACAAGTCTTCAATTTAAAAGGTCCTGACAGAAAATACTTTACCTATTTCAACAGTCAAAATATACCGAAGAGTGATGAAAAACTTTTTCTTTATTTATTATGGAATATTATTCTGGATTAAATATTAAACAAGGTGCTAGACATCATTAACAATGAATACATCAAATGGCAATTTAGATTTTGTGGTGAATGTAAGACAAAAATTGTTCAGTGGTTAATTTCATCTATAGTGTTTAGTGGTGGAACCATAGACTGGAGAGATTTCCCCAACCTTTTGTAGAAATATTTAATAAAGACATAAAATATGGCAACATTGAACAAATCTGATTATTGAATCATTTCAGCACAGAGTTGGATTTGGGAAAATCAGAAAATTTGGACAAAATTATATTGATTCAATTACTTTCAACTTCAAATATCTCAAGAATGGTGCAATTGAGGAGAAAAGATGAGGAATGATTTTTTATGCAAAAAAGACTAATGATTTCAGGAAGTACGAGATGCGGACCTTTAGTTCAAGCGATATTTGTTTTTCATGCAATTTAACCAATCTGTAGAGTAGTTGTGAGAAACCCACAAGAAGTGGAATAAATCTATTGATGCCAAAATATGCACGAGGTTTATCAAAAACCTTCTACAAGAGATCATTTCAATTGACATTGTCGTTTGAATATTACAGGTGAAAAATGCAATTTTTTTATGAAATTTCAACACCCTATATCTTCTGAACGGGGCCAAATTTGGAAAAATGTTATAGGAAGAACAAGTTTCTTTTGACGTCAAGAATCTATGGTTAAAATTAACGCAGTGGTCAAAGACTCACCCTGTATAATCACGCTTAGCTTCGATTATTATGAATAACAAAACCCTCATATTCAGTTAAATCTTCCATTCACTCGCTCACCGTCCAGAAGTTTCAAAATCCAACAATTAATTTGCATTTTAAATTATGCCTCTTTTATTACTTCAATTCAGTCGACAGTTAACGTTACCTTCCTTTTGCATCGACATATTTTAAGTGAGACAAACCATCAACGTTCCTAGTTCTTACCTACCTAGCCCTCGCTACGTTACACCGCCTCAACAACCCGTCGTCTATACTAGTACAAATTTTGTCCCGACAGCGTATCGTGTCATGAACGGCCAGACCCCCTCGGCTCATTTGAAGTGGTACAATGTATAGTACAAAAATGACGTACCTCCAACAATCTCAATTTTAAGACGTGTACTACCTAACACTATATATAGGGACGTTTTGATCCTCAAATAGTAACATTCTTTTCAAAATCAGAAAGAATATTGTGTCAAACACATTGGGAAAGACTATTTAAAGCGTCCTTTCGTGCCCGTTACAAAAAATAATGGTTTTTCCCATCTGGTTGCACAAAGAACTATCTGAGTGTTAATTTTACTACTTGATTGTCCCAAAAGATGGTGTTACCCACTACTGAAAATTCATAGAAACGTTTCAATATGACCGAAAAAACTCAAATGCCATCATCAAATGAATTGGATCAAAGGATGATCCTAAACGGTATTCAGATTCCATAATCATAAAGATAATTGTTCGCCAACAGTATCTACAACCAGCCATATCGACTAAGTGCCGTTTAATGATGCCAAGCTTGCGTTTACATCTCCTTGTTTTTGCCGAGTCGGCGAAGCTTTTGATTTATTTCGTTAGAAAGTAACTTACTTATTGTGCATTGTAGCTTTTGACCTTAAGGCTTTTCGCGAGGAAGAAGACAGGATCGGATTGTGTAAGGATGAAATATAGGCGATCTTTTCGAAAGGTGTTATGTGAGGTGTTGTTAAGAGGACAGCTTACATTTTCATTTTGTTTGCGTTCTTCTGTTCTCTGATTTATCGTCGTATGAGGACGGTGTACGGGGTTCTTTCAAGATCTAAATGTCAGGTTCGGTTTCAAAGAAATACACAATTCCAGTTGTTTCATTCAGCATAGAATAGAAAAGGCGACGTTGTTCGGCAATATTATATAGGATAGATGTTGAATGAAACATGTACTTTGTTCAGTGATACTGAGTAGAATTATTTCTTGGCAATATTCACCATACCTTATTGTTCTTTATACCAAAGTTCTGATAGAAATCTTCTATCATTAATTTTCAAGGGAAATTAGTTTCGAAAAAGCTACAAATATTTGGAAAATTTTCAATTCTCATTCTTTGTTAAGATTGGCAGACTGAAACTAGGTCAAATTTCTTGATATCTGTAAGTTCTTCAAGTTACTTCGAAGAATCAGACTCCAAACTTGCGGAAACTAATGAGATCAAGAGCTGTTTTGATTAATGCTGTTTCATTGATTTCACTTCTTGTAGTTTTATTTTTGGATATTAAAGATATGCAGGGTCTTTCACGAGGAACCCATATTTATACGGGAAACTACTGAAGGTATTTTCATGAAATTCAACACTTATAAGTATTTCACGATGCTGATGAAATCTAAAATATTTTCAAGGCATTGTCTCCTCCGTTTTTTTCGGAAATGACGTCAATTTCCGTTCTTCAAATTACAACACCATTTTTTTATTGCAGAAATAGATTCCTTAGAAAATTTCAAGTTATTTTGATGAAACATTTTTCAGTTTACAACTTCTGAGGTTTTTCGGATGGAAAATTTTTTTTGGATGGAAAATTTTCATTTTTGGGATTTTCAAGATGTAAGATTGATGTATCCACTTTAAAAATCGAAATCGCGATTCATAATACAGGGGGTGCAAAATCGCTTTCATAGTTAGAGATGACAAAATCGTGAAAAATCATTTTTTCAAATTAGAATCCCATTTTTTACGACTCTTATTAATCTACGTTAAAAGAGTGTATGCATCACACCCTTACCCTAAAGCGGATATTTTCTGGAGTTATTCACAAAAATGTTTTTCGTCTTGAATTTCAGCTATTTCTTTTCCCTTCACGCCAAAAAGATAAAATTTTCAGTAACTGTTATTTGAACTATGCTGTAGATTTTTGACCCCTTCTTGAAACCAACTTCGATACTATTAGGAGAACATCCAAACTCTCGCAGTTATAACTAGAGAAGATGCTCAAAGTTTTGACCGTTAATTTATAGACATTTATTTATACGTCCAGGAATGCTCTCGTTGCTCTTCTTATTTCATCGGGAGGAAGTGATCTGCAAAAAGTGTTTAAAAACCAAATTGAGTTTCAAAAGAATCTAAAAATCTAAACAAACCTGAACGCATTTCTGACTCGTTCTATGCAGTCCTCTTTATCAGTCAGGGAGTTGAGTAGACAATATTTTTTATCCTACGCCAAACATAATAGTCTAAAGGAGTTAAATCGGAAGAACGTGGTGGCCAAAGATGTGGGCCATTGTTCGCCAACCATCGATCTTCAAATAGCCTGTATAGGATATTTGACACATTGAAATGAATAGTGTGGAGGCGCGCCAAATTGTTGATACCATAAATCATTATGGTTCTGTACTAGCGGCTCAATTATTTGAGTCAATATTTTCAATACTCAATATCTCCTAAGACTTCATTTAGATTTGAATAAAAATGCAAACATATATAGAGTTTACCTTATAAGTTAAAGTCCCATCATAAATGTGAACATCGAGAACTGCATTATTTTTGATGGCGCAAAGAACATTGAAACTCCAGGTCTCTTGAAAGTTCCATTGTCTGAAGTGGTGGTTGTTCTCTTCATCCGAATAATGATTGTTATGCCTATTGAAAGAACCATTCTTTGTGAATTTAGGTTCATCTGTCCAAATTATACAGTCCAAAAAGTTTTCATTCTCTTGAAATCGAATCATCATAGCTTCGCAAAACTCTGTTCTCCTGAAGAAATCAGTTTTCTACAAAAGCTGTACCCTATTGAATTTATATGGGTGCATTTTATGTTTTTTTAATATTCTCCAAACACTCGATTGAGATAATCCCAGAGCAAAAATTTTGAGGATTCACACGAAAATATGCAAGAACTGTAATTTCGTTGTTCTCATCTTCTACTACTTTTTTTTTTCTGTGTATAGTTTTCTTAACGAAAGATCCGACATTTGTCAAGTTTGTCATGGTTCTGTTAATGATATCTCTCGTTGGGTCGGTCAGGAATCCTTTCAATGAACAATCGAATCGTTCTATCTACAACTTTATTACATTCTCCATGAAGTAGAATGAGATTTAAATAATCTTCATTGGTAGAATTAGGCATAGTGATCGATTTTATAACTTGATACGAATTATCAACAAATTAATAGTAAACACAAAATGCTACTGAATAGAGAGAAATTTGGCAGATGTAATTAATGATATCAATCATTAAAAAAAAAGAATGTAAAACATGGTAAGTTTTTGCATATGGTTCATAAGGAATTATTTATTTATCACTGGAGAGAAATCCGATGGCCGATTAGTTGAAATAAAGAGGTTTCCGATACAAATTCGAATCCAAATTCGCCATCTATTTAGGAACAACCTGTAACATTTTTCTGTTGCATATTAGGGTAGTAAAATCTTAAACATGGTTTTAGTAACAGTTCCTAAAAATTTCATCTTTTTGGCGTGAAGGGAAAAGAAATAGCTGAAAATTCAAGACGAAAAAACAGTTTTTTGTGAATAACTCACAAAATATCCACTTTAGGGCAAAGGTGTGATGCATACACTCACATTATTTTTAGCGTAGATTCAATATCTGCCATAAATAAATGGGGTTCTTATTTGAAAAAATTGATTTTTCACGATTTTGTCATCCCTAACTTTGAAAGCGATTTTTTCTCCCCCTGTATCATGAATCGCGATTTCGATTTTCAAATTGGATACATCAATCGTTCATCTTGAAAAACCCCAAAAATGAAAATTTTCCATCCAAAAACCTCGAAGTTATTCTTGTTTCAGCGGAGCTCTATTTTCGATTTTTTTTTCGAATTTTCCCGCTCAGAGAGAATTTTCCAACCAAAACTGAAAAATGTTACATCAAAATAACTTGAAATTTCTGCAATAAAAAAATGGTGTTGTAATTTGAAATACGGAAGTTGACGTCATTTCCGGAAAAACCGGAGGTACTCATGCCTTGAAAATATTTTAGATTATCAGCATCGTGAAATACTTATTAGTGCTGAATTTCATGAAAATACGTTCAGTAGTTTCCCGTATAAATATGGGTGAGGTTCCTCGTGAAAGACCCTGTATTATACTGCATTTTATCTGATGATTCTCATTCACAACATGTTAGACTAAAATCGATCTATCGGTGTCCGACACTTTTGATGTACTTTTATTTTTACTTTAAAGGTGCTCTATGTTTCTCCAACGCTCCAACATTAGCATGGTATTTCATATGTGCAATTCTTTGTTTTTTGGTTGACATAATTAATTGAACCTGAAAATATTTATTATGGTTTGAACGCGACTGTTATATCTAATTTTTATTTTCTGATGAACATTTCACACAAGAAAAGCCACTTTTCTTTTTGTTTGTGAAATATCTGCTTGTAGTTTGTCATTGTAGGGCTCATGTTGGTTTCGTCTTATTTTCGCACTTTCCAAAATATGTATTCTTTCGTACTATTGGCTTACAAACAAATGTTAGCTGGGGTTGAGGACAGGGTGCCATACAATTCGGTGTATGACATAAAAACCTAGGGAAAAACACCTGGCCCCCCGCATAAGGATTGTTGTATGTACAGAAATAAGCTGAAATATATTTGAGGGACTTCTTTCTTCAAGAGTGGTCTTCTATTGAAGGAGACAGAGACTTCTTTAAGTTGCCCACATCGAATCTAGAAATAAAAAGACAAAAGCAGAAAAAAGAACTGAATAACAAAAATACGTTTCATATTCGTTTGAAATTTATAACCCATTCCAAGAAAGAATCGGAAATATAATGAATAGCCCTAAAACCATCTTGAAATTTATATATGACTCAACTATTGATGAGATGAGGTAATGTTTCTTCTGCTTCTCCACATTCACCACTTGCGCTTGGAACTGAGTTGCATCTGAATAGCACATGCTATTGGTACGACCATGACTTGTTCTCAAACGACAAATAATTGTCTAAATTCTTCTTGAAGATCAAAACCCGGAATTTTTTCAGAAGGATCAGAAATGAGATTTTTATTGAACATTTCATAAGAGTTCCGCTCAATCTTCGATAATTCTTTATCGCTTATGTTCATATTGAAGAATATATTATACCAGAATAGTTTACGTTACTTCAATCTTGAAATTCCATTTTGAGAATGTATGAAATAATTAGAAATAAATTAGGAAAATAATGCTATTTCTCTATTTCAGTGTCGTAATGAGATCGTTACAGTACTAAAAACTGTGCTGTAATGAACTCATTACAGCATTGTCTTTAGTTATATTTTTCGTTTTGTGATTGACAACACTGACATCCTATCCTTTCGAATGTCAACACGCGTCCAGTGCCTGTCAATTGTCAATATTAAACCATGTAGCGATTTGAACGCACTAATCAAATTCTATGATCTGTCAATTTTCGTATCAGTCATGCCAACTGCGAAAATAAAATACAAAAGGCACTAGGAGGTATTATCTGAATTTTTCATTGAATTCCAATAAATTTCTCAATCAATTCTTGACTGAAATAGAGAAAATATCGTCTAATACTCGTTGCAGAAGGCAATTCCAACACTCATGCGTTCAAAAACTCGCTCCTTCGTCGATCGTTTTCGAATTTCGCATTCGTGGTGGAATAGGTGCCCATTCTGCAAGTTGTAATAGAATATATTTGTATATTTGGTGAAAGCATTCTTTCTAAGTATTTTTTATCCATTTATTCATTATTATCTTGTTGGGTAAAGCTGTTGACTTAACACATACTAATATGAAATTTGTTATGATCGCTAGTCAAAAATCAGTGTTTTTCGCAGCTATCCTCCCAGAAGTAGGAACCATCCGTTTCTATGTTCGGCGTAGCCGACTGTAATTGCTGGATTTAGCTGAGCTATCTGTTGATCGATTTAGTTGATCGGAAGTTAGTATAAAAAAGTTTTACGTGCAGAGAATATTTGACCGAGCTACAAGAATTAAGCATAACAAGAAAAAATAGGAAAAATCACTAATGATAAAAAAAACTATTTTATTGTGATTTTCAAGGGTAATACCACTAGGGGTGAGAATTTTTTGAGAACACTCTTGTTTTTTGGGAATTATGCGTTAAATTTTCACGAAAGAAAGTTATCCTTAAAATACCACGAGCCGAAGGCGAGTGGTATTTCGGGATCACTTTGTTGAGTGAAATTTGTATAATTTTCAAAAAACAACACAGTGTTCTCAAATAAATTCGAATCTCGTGTGGTATTTGGAAAGATCATTCAACAATATAAATCAAACGAAATAAAAAATATTTTTTTATTCAAAAATAACCAGATAGACGCATAACAACAAATTATTCATCTTTATTCTCAAAATAATAATTATTGATAGTACAATTATTATACACATTACGAGCGTTATTTTCGAATGATGAAGTAGATACTGATGTTGTTTCTTGAAGGACTTTTTTTCTTTCCTTATGGATGTGTGTGATTATTTTTTTGAGATGTTGGTCCAGTTGGAGATACGGCTTCTTTCTTTTGTCCATTTAGCTATCGTATTGGGACCGACTGGGGAGTTTTTGAATCATGAACCATATTTCCAATTCTTATGTGGAGTAAGGAATAGTCAGTTCAGTGGTTATGTTTGCAGTTCTTTTGGATACAAGTAGCTTATATAACCTCACCGGGCAAATATCTTCTTCATTATTGGGCCATTTCGTTTCCGCACATTTTTGGGCACCACCTTGTCTTGTTTTAGAAAATATCGGATTGTAGGCAAGTCGACCCGTGGGATTACCATCGTTTTCAATTTCGAATTGGAAATGCAAAATTAGACATGATGAACCCTCTCCTCCGCGCCAAGCAAGCTCCAAGGCAGCAATAAAATAAAATTTTCTGTTCAAACCGTCTGAATTATCTTCTTTACTTAAGTTGACCACCTTTTTGTGTTCTCCAAAGACAGCGCCTTGGCACTAACTTTTCTTTTCTCAGAGTCCACTTGCAAAATACGCCTCTTGGCATTTTGCCAACTCTCCTTGATCGTGAAGATGTTGAAGTAATCCACCCAAAGTGTTCATTCCATGTTGCCAAAGGATTGAAATATCCCCTACATATCTTTTTCATGATCAGGGTACATTTTGGTGATCATTTTGTAGATTTGAATATGATAAATAGAAAAAATCCAAATGAAAAAAACATACATTAATTTTGTGATTTTTTTGAATTCCTCACCAGAAAGGGATAGCATATAATCTTGTTTTGAAAAAGAATTATAATAGAACATCAAAAACCTATATTCATGTTGTTGAATTTTTTCATTAGAAAAATATTTGCATTTTGTATTTGCTCCCAAATACGGAACTCATCTGATGAAACATAAGTTAGTGAATAATTTCTCAGAGGAATAATAAAGTTTCCAAACCAGTCAGATTTAATTATGGATGCTATGGAAGGTAATTTTCATTTAAACTAAACTGAAATATAGAAGGGCATTTGCTCAATTTGAAACCTTGAATTGCTTATAGGTTTTCAATCAGCAGTTAATAAAAAAAAAACGCTGTGGTCAATGACTCACACATAAAGATTTTCATCATAATATTTATAGCACAATTCAACACAAATATAGCACAAATTTCATACTCATTTGAGACTAGAAAAATCCAAATAGCAGGGCTTGCGTTTTTGTTTTCCATTTTCTTTCAAATTCCGAATTTTTTTGAATAGTGCTGGTCAGACCCATTATATCAATTCCATGAAAAATCTAGAAAACTGCATGTAATAAGGAAAAAGATTGAATCGTAGAATAGCACAATTCAGAAATATTTATTTGACAAAAGTCCCCTAACATCGTTGACGTTCGGTCCATAGAGACTACAGCCTATTAAATAAATTTAAACTGTAATAATATTCATAAATTCTTTATTAATTGAAAAGAAAACTAGACTAACAGCACATAAAAATGAATTTAGATAAGGAATCTATGTACATTCTGTTTTTTCCCATTATTATCAATATATTCATTAGAAATATTCAGTTATTAGTAATATTTATTGTAAAAGTGCAGTTGGTCGCGTTATGCAAATTTATAGCAGAAGTCATCATATTAGTCGAAGTGAGCTGCTCCTTGGAAGATAATGATTCTGTATTACAGTTTAAAGAGGAAGAAGCAAATCGTTGAATATTTGCCATCATATTGTTCGAAGGCTCTTTGGGAGGTAATGATTCTGTATTACAGTTTGAAGAGGAAGAACCATTCAAATTAAGAATTTTAGTGGACATTTTTTTTTTGGTTAATAGATTCTTCCAAGTATCCCTCAGCAACAGCAGTTGACTTCCATCCTCCTTAACGTTTAATATTTGTGATACCTTCTCCACAATTGGCTAGGAAAGTAGCCGAGGAGCGCCTAAAACTGTGTCCTGTGTATAATTCCGGATTTTGTAAGCGTAAGTAAGCTGCAATTTCGGACGTTATTTTTCCTATTGTATTGATTCCGACAGGTTGAATCTTACATTTTCCCCGATTATACTTTATGAAAATTCGGCGATGAGATATTTCCTCTGGACGTAAATTCATATATTTTCTGTATATGTTCAGAAAATATCCATTATTGGTGTCTTGGGATATAACAAACGATCTTGGAGAATGATTTTTGGAGTCCTTAATATTAACGATGATCAAGTCTTCTTTATCATCTATATCGTCGATGGTGAGTTTTGTAAGTTCCTCTCGTCTGCAGGCACCAGCTAATCCAAAAATTGTTACCAACTTCATCATCAAGTAAATTTCATCAGATGCCTCACTCATGAATTTTGTTATTTCCTTTTCATTAAAAGTTTTGGCCTTTTTTGGACGAAATCCTATATTCTGTCGTTCAAGGAAGGCACCTAATTTATGGAATTTTCCAATATCCAAATCCTATTTCAGTTTACAGACTCTTTATCATTGAATATAGTGACCATAATGTGTTTGGTCTCCAAATTTTGGATATTTCCAAAAAATACGCCGAAAACACTTCCTCCTTCCTCGGTTGAACCTTTTTGGAATTACACCAATCAATGAATTCTGAATATTGCTTCTCATATTTTATCTTCGACTTGGCTGGTAACAAATTTAAACTAGCTTCATAAGAAGCTGCTAATATTTCTTCGGGCAGGCAATCATCAGATCCCGAAGTATCCATTTTACCGGAGCGTATTGATTGAATTCGAGTTGATAATATTTATATTTAAACACAATTTCATAATATAATGACAATGTATTAATTCTTATTCACATGCCGTTTCCACAGTATCGTCGTCGGTGGCATAGATATATATCATTATTCAGTTTATTCTTTAGAAAAAGCGTGCGAGAAAAACCCTTGCTAATCCATTACCACATGCATTTGCGTGCGGTAATGGAATAGCAGGGGTTTTTCCCACACTGTTTGGCAATGTGACTCTTTACGAATTGAAATACGTGCGGGAAAGAGAATGAAAGTGCACGCTTGTAGAAAAAATATTTTTTTTTTTAAATCGAAAAGTGCTGATTCAACTTTATACTCATCATTCCTACCAGTTCCTTTTATAGAAGTCAACTAGGCCATCGAATACCTGAACATTTCTAGATGTATATCACTATCAAGGGAACGCCGAATTGAATCATTAAAGATTTGAGATCACGAAATATCAGCTCATTCGATTTTTTATCAAGAAGATTGATGAAAATAATCCAGTCAATTGACACGTCTTCATGATTCTTCTCAGATATTGAGCTTATCTGGTTATCTATACCAGTTGAAAATATTTACGTTATGGATTGAACCGTTATTTGATTGCTGTGCCGGGTCATTAAATATTGCAATGAGCTCGAATTTCAGCTTCGATGATTAAACAACTGTGATTTTATTTACTTCACAGATTTTTTGTTGTTCATGATATGTTTGAAAAGTAGAAATATATGAATGATCGTAACAATGTGATCTCTACTGTCACAACAGTCAACTTTAATTGTAGCAATACCGATTTTTGGTTTCTTTCTGTTTTTCGGAATTCACCAACTGTGTATAAACATGTAGAATCATTATTTGGGCAATAACTATAATCTCTTTTTGTTCTTTTTTTCAACGTTTTTGTAGATCTTCTTTCGTTTTCAAGGCACAAAATTAGATCCCAAAATATCTGACACTATTAGAAAATCTTTCAGTTTTCACAAGACTCAAGCTGACAGAACTCCGAAAATTAGATCAAATTTTTACTTACCTGTGGTTTCCCAGTTACTTCGAACAATTGGCCTCCAAACTTTTGGAAACCCAGTGCTTTATAGCACTTGTGAGTTCAAGAGCGTTATTCACAAATGCAGCCTCTTCGATTTTTCTTCTTTTAGGATTCTCTTCTTTTGCAGATAATAAATGAATCACTCCATTTATCTACTGATTTACATTAACAGCATGTTGGTCCATCTAGGATCTATCGGTGTCCAACACTTGAGTAAGCTTCTGATGTTCCTTTATTCAGGAATATTTAAGAATATTTCCAGACGAATTTAAGATAGCGGTAGTTAAGCCTTTACATAAAAAAGATGATCCTGAGAACTTCAATAACTATAGGCCAATCAGTCTGCTTACATCCTTTTCCAAAATTTCCGAAAAGATACTTGCCTGTCGACTGTTGGACTATCTCAGCAAATTCAAACTTTTGCACCCTAGTCATCACGGCTTCTTACCAGGTCGAAATACGGAAACGGCAATCTACGAGCTTACACAGACAGTTCTGAATGCATTAGACTAGGGCGATATCCCTATTGGACTTTTCCTGGATCTGTCCAAGGCGTTTGATTGTGTAGTACATGAACTATTACTGATGAAGCTTGAAAAGCTTGGTATTAGAGGTTGTCAACTTGATCTTTTCAAAAGTTACCTTCAAGACAGGAAGCAGAGAGTTCTTTTACAGATAAATGATGTGCAATATGTGTCTGATGAGATAATAATCAAACTAGGTATAATACAGGGCAGCATTTTAGGCCCCCTTCTTTTCATTATTTACATCAATGATCCAGTCCCTATAATGAATAATATAAGGGTAGTACCATTGGACTATGCTGATGATAAGAATTTAATTATCTTTTCTGATCAAATGAGCAACCTGCAGTCTGCTTTTCACCACAGGGTCATCCCTGCAATGTTCTGATTTTAGTTATGGTGATCAGATTAAGAAATTTTCTGGAACGGTAAAATTTCTGGGATTGTTTATAGATTGTTTCATGAAGTGGAAAGTGCATATTGACTATGTTATAGGAAAATTAAGTTGTGTAGTTTTTATGTTGAGGATACTGAGGGATAATGTGGATCAGGAAATTCAAGTCGGTGTATTATTCTAATTTTCAATCACTTGTGAGTTATGGATTAGGGGGGAGGATCTTCGTCTGTACAACGTGTTTTTATCATTCAAAAGTGGGCAATAGGGTTATTTTCAAATTGGGATGGAGACAGTCCTGTGGAGAAGTGTTTAGACAGAATAATATTTTAACTGTTTACAGATTGTATTTATAAAAATCCTTTTATTTTTACATAAGCACAAGTCTTACTTTACCCAGTATCAAAATCGGAATAATACAAGGCAAACATTTCGTTACTTTTATCCAGTGCATAATTTTAGTTTATTCGAGAAAACTTGTACGTATATGGCCATAAAAATTTTCAACATGCTACCAAGACATGTGCAGACTTTATTTGATGGAAAAACCTTTAAGCGAGAAATTTATAAGATTATTTTGAAAATTGAGCCTTACACTATTGATGAATTTGAAATGTATTGTCGATCTATGACACAGGTCGAGTTGCTTTAATTTAATGGTTGTATTTTTGATATATATTTTCTTTTGATATTCTGTAAGTTTTTATTGACATGTTTTCTTTTCTTTGATGTGAATATTTGTCGATGATATGGAAAATAAATTACTATTCTATTCTATTCTATTCTCTCTTTCAAAGGGTGTTTTGTTTCTTCCGCGTTCTTCATTTCTTGTTTTTCGTTATCAGACTGAACTTTCGCTAGATTAGCCCTGATGGTATCTTTTTTCTTGAATGCGTTTTTGTTTCCTATATTTCAAATTTTCTCTGATGAACCTTCCACAGAAGAAATTACGCTTTTTAAGGATTGTTCCATATCTTCTTGTAATGTATCATTACGGGGTTCAAGCTTTCCAAAATCTTTTTAGGCAAGCCATTACTTTTGTGAGTTCTCGTGATGTTATTTATTTCCTCATTTGTATATTTGTTGCTTTATCTCATAAACGTTTCGCTACTCCCAATTTAAATCACACAAAATCAGCTCAAACCTTATAATGATTCAACACAAGCAGATATGGGACAACCCATAAAAAGCGTCATTCCTTATGTGAAAGATTCATCAGAGAAAACAGAATATTTGGAAATAAATACGACATAACAACTGTATTCCATAATCAAGATACCATATGTGATAATACATAATAAACCTGATAATTTGAATCAAAGAACGAAGAATTCTATATATGAGGTACCATGCGAATGCGGAAGATCGTATATCGGAGAATCAGAGCGCCCCATTGAAAGTTTGAATGAAGAATATTAGAAGCTTTCTCAAGTGTTGGACACGGATGAATCGAAGTTGATCCAACATGCTGTGGAAGAAACTAATGGGATAAAATGAATCCGTTGTCAGTCTCAAGTATGTCTGGCCGTATACTCTCTATCTTCCGAAGGAGATGGGCTTGAGTTTTCCTATTTTCAGAATGAGTTAATCAAAATAATCCAAATATCCTGAGTAGATTTGTTATTGGGCCTAATTGGTCGAAAAGCATTCATTCTTTCAAATTTCATTTCAAAATTCGAAATTTGATTTACTTAATAATTTCAAGAATATCCATCCCATCAATTACAAATTTGAGAACCGTTTGAATAACGTACATAGGAAGAAGTCTGCCAAAATTGGTGACAATCTAAAGCTGAAATATCATCAAAAAATTCCAAAAAGTTTTTATTATTATTATTCAGTTACTCGAAAGGTATTCCTCGGATGTCATTACACAGGGTTATGATAAAGTAATGCACAAAATTCATAAAACCTAAAACGATCACTTTTGAAAAAAATGCATAAACACGTCAAACGGTGTTTTATCTCTTGACATAAGTTACAAAAATAAAAAGTCAAATTTGTCAAAGTTTTGACGTCATCAACATATATTTTTTAAGGGGAGCTAAGATTTTTATTACATTAAGTGATAAAGCTTGTTTTTTTACACTAGGGTGAAATAGTTGCAGTAGAGCTAACATAAAAAATGAATGAAAAACGAAATAACGTAAGTTTCATAATAACCTTTCAATTAACTAAACAGTCCATTATACCAAAATTATTTCTTATAGGAATTGTTCAACTTGTGTTCCGTTTACTAACTGACATAGGCCAAGACGAGGGTAGACCGCATTTACAGAGTTTTGGATCATCTGCGGAGTTAAGAGTCATTTCGTGTCTAATTCGTTCCATTAAGTCAAATTGTCTGGCCGGTTAATGTAGACCCGACTTTTCAAATGTCCCCACAGAAAAAATCAAGAGGGGTAAGATTGAGTGACCTAGGTGGCCACTCCATTGATCCACGTCTTCCAATCCACTGTCCTCCAAACTGGTTATCCAGAAACCTTCGAATAGTAAGACCATAATGTGGTGGTGAGCCATCTTGTTGGAACCAAATACTGGGATCGAAGTATTCCCCATTATTTGTCTCCGAAAATGCCGCAAGTACGTCCGGAAGCACTGACATACGAAGATGTTCCAAATATCGTTTAGCTGTTAAATTCCCGCGAAAGTAATAAGGACCAATAAATCTTCCCCTGACGATTCCTACCCAAACATTATATTTTTGGGGGCGCTGGGTGTGTTTTATCTGCATCCAGTGGGAATTTTCCCGAGCCCAGAAGCGACAATTGTGTCGATTAACAGAACCACTTAGACAAAACGTTGCCTCATCGGAATATACTACACTATTAAGAAATAAGATTTTCGTCACAATGTCCGGATCATCTTCTGCGAGTGCGTGAACAAGTTGAACTTTTTATTTTTTAACATCTTTACTACAAACGACTGACTAACATTTTCTTTTAAGGCAATTTCTGTTTTAGTTGCGTGAGGTTTGTGTTCTACTGACAGCAAAATCTCTAACTTCACATCGTCGCTTATTCCTGGTCGTCAAGATTTTGGAGAATCCCTCACTCTTCCCGTTGCATTAAATTTTGCAACAATTCTTAACTGGCTGATTGGTCATTGTCGTTAAAATAACCCTCTGTAATAACAAATATGTAATAATTTCTATTGGAACTGTTAGACTCGGACAAGGAGGACTCAGCATTTTGTTCCGCAAGATGCTTCTTCGTGCTTTCTTTCATCGTTAACTTGAAAAAACTCGGTCTGTTTTGAAAAAAAAAATCAAACTGATATAGGACCGTTATCCTCTTCCAGATTCGTATCGACCCAAATTTTCGTTGAGTCGGTAATAAATTTAATGAAAAACGAATTAAAACATTTATTGCTCCTCTTGGGTGTGACCCAAAGCGTTTAATACGTCAATATTTCTTGCTTCATGTCACCATTGACCAATTACTATTCAGTAGCCTGAAGGATTTAATTTAACAGCCGGGTGTGAAGTGGTTATCAAAAATGGTTATTGCTCATAAATTTACGATGGTAATTGAGATCGGCGTTCTTTCACCGAAACGGAAGAAGGAAAGATTTGGCCAGGTGCCACTTGAACTGGCGCAACAAGAGATCCGTATAATTAAAACATATAGCAGCACTGAAGAGAGGTCAGGAGTTTTTCGCACTTGTTCTTGAGTCATTTCGTGTACCCGGGACTAGTGTGTTACTTTAGTACTACTAGACTTCTTCAAATTGCCCACATCTAATCTGGAAACAAAAAGACAAAAGCAGAAAAAAGAACTGAATAACAAAAATATAAAATTTGAAAGAGATAAAAAAAAACATACTCAAATTCGCCTTTTTGGATTAACTCGATATTTTGAATCAAGGATTTTTCGACATAACAAGTAAACCGTAAATTTTACTAAGGAGGTAATCAATGAATACATAACCTTTTATGGTTCCTCTTTCACGAAGATTTTTTTCAGTATCTGCATGTGTCTCTTGAAGGAGAATAATCTCAGCACTATAGTCCTTTGCTAATTCAGAAATATAATCACTCTTGTCCTTTGAAATACCCTCTATATTCAAATACAAGATACAAAATTTGTCGCCAATCTGCAAGACTGATTCTTCGAATCGGGTCTTGCGATCCAAGTGATGATTTTTTAGATCTTCTGATGTTTGAAGTCTACTATGAATCCCATTCAAAGGGAAATCGTCATCCATAGTTGTGAAAGGTTGTGATATAATTCTTATTTCATTTAAAAAATAGCAGAGGAAAAAATAACGACTGACATTCATTATGACAATTGTGATGTTTGTTTCAACATATCACAGGAGCATTTATCGTGCAAAAGATCTAAATCATATTATTCTCTCTATTTTTGGCAAAATGTAATGAATAACGAAAAATATTTTTTTTTACAACAAACTACCACAATTTGAAGAAGCTACCGTCAGAATAAACTAGTTATCATTCCAATACTAACAGAATTACCTCATTTAGAGCTAATATACTTCACGTCCTAGCAACAAGTTTTACACTAATAGTGAGAATCATTTATTCACATAAAAACATTGAATAAAGATTAATGAACATAACCAAACCAATCAACATCACAATACTTACACGATTCTGCTTCCTCCACTATTAATTTGCTGCACATTACACTATATACTTTCTAATAATAAATCAAAAATCTTGGCGACTACCTGTTCCACAAAAACATGGCTGAGTTCCCTTCGATCGTTATTAAACGGCACTTAAGTGACCAGGCTGTATATAATGATAATAATCCAGTGGTTTTATTTGTGAAATGGCAGGAGACCAGTGAATATTAATAGGGAATTTCATAATGAAATAATTTAGACTAATTGTTCAGGCCACCTACTGTGTTTACTGCGAATATATGGATACTGCATCTTGATGGAAGCAGAGACGGGTTATGAAGGTGAAGATGTCGATCAGAGATTTGAATTTCATTCTTTTCTTCCGATAGAAACTGCTTGAAACCGAAAAAAAAATGTAGATTGAAATCTATTTTCGTAGCATTTTGGGAATGTGGGCTGTCAAAAACTTACATCCAACGGACGCCAACGTTTCGTAGATATATTTCCACATATACAAAGAGAAATTCACAAAGATTAAACATTGTACGAACATTTCACGAAATGAAATTGAAAAATCAGTTTCAAAACAAAATTCAAACATATGTAGAATAACCAGTTCATAACCAGTTCGAAAAAAAACACAGAACATTTCGAAATTCATTGATTGAATTTTTTGCCCTTTCTTTTGGTTGAGTTAATCAAAACATACTAGTCCAGTAAAGGAAGGGCTGAAATCACTTTTTCTCGGAAAGAGCTGCATTTTTGATATGTTGATTGTTATAATGAAAGAAGCATATGGTCAAAAATGCAGGTGCTAAAATTTTCAGGAACATTGAAAAATCCTTGAAAATATAGAGAAAAATGCGGTTTTTCTGATATTTTCGCGAATTAAAAGGTTTAGTAAGAAAATGTTTTAAACAAAAGTTGTAGAGCGGAAAATTCTAGTCCAAATTATGTAATTAGCGTTCTCGAAAGTGAATTTGTATACTGATAAACAGCGTATTTCTTTAGTAGCGCAATACCAACGAATTTTAAATTTGGCGCTCGATGAAATGACTACCTGTTAAGGCCGAACCAAACATCTGGAAGATATTCGCCAGAGTTGGACTCTACTCGTTTTGTTATTGTATTGCTTTTATTACATGGAACCCTATCATATAATGTTGAGTTGTTTGAAACGGACAGTTTGGGTAAAATGATGTTCGGTTTTCTAATCTGATGTGCTAGCGAAGGCGATATAGATTCTTCAATGGAGGCTAGAAGTAATATGAAAAATAGAAAAGTCAAAAATTGGATGAATTATAAAAAGGAAATTTTGTAATTTGACGAAATTGAAATTGAAATTTTATTAATTCAAAAACTAAAATAGTTTTCAGCCGCAATTATGAACAAATTCCTAGCTGAATTTCCTTAAGATGCATACGATATACGAATAATAATTCAGACGTAGGTAGGTATGTTTGTGATAGTAATAGTAATTCTTCGAAAGAAAGAAATTTATTCATAGTAATGGGATAAAAGAGTTTAATTAAAAAACTGTAGTAATTATTTGAAAAGCCATGGCATTAATGAATAATAATTAAAGTTTCTGCATTGAATAATATCAGGAAAACTGTTTTTTCATTTTTACTAATAATTCTTCAATTAAATGCATCAATATCATCTCCTCACCGTCATCTAGATCCCATTCGTCTTCATCGACATCAGAGTTCATTTATATTCTGTTTATCAGGTCAGAGACATTTTCACAAGTTATGCCGTTACACATTTTGCAGAACCTTGTACATTTCAGTCCTGCTTTTTTGCAACTGTAGCGAGAAGTATCACATTTTCCATTACAGCTGCAGAATACCTTAAACAAATGTGAATAAATAAAAACAAGAATAAGCGTGAATTTCTGAAATTTTTGAAACTAATAAAACTAGGGTGTGAATGAATTTGATCACATTATTCAATAATTCCTGTGGAGCTACTGCTTTTGTCATCATTTTAGGAAGTAGCATACAATGTGATCCATGCCAACCCCAATGTTCAGGTTTCAACTACGGTCGTCCTAGCCAAACCTGAATTTGATAATAAACTCGTCTGGTGTGTTCAATCAATGCTAACTCTGTTGGAGGAAGCAATACTAGGGGTGATGTTTTCCTGGTTCCTAAAACTGGGGTTGTGAATATTTTATATCTCAGTTCACCGATGCTAAAATTTTCCCCACTTGTGTTGTACAGATATCTCACTATTTTTTCCGTGATCTATTGCTGTGATCTGGTGTTAGAGATCTACGTCACTGCCAATCACAGCAACCGATTCTGGAATGTTCTCTTTCAGAGAGATGGCTGCCATTACTATATCTACGTCGGCATCTTTTTCTGCTACATTTACTTCTACAATATGTTTTCGTAGAAAATTGGACAGTATTTTGATAAATGTATATTTATTCCCAATATTTGACAATTTTTTTTTGTGTCATTGTTACTATTTTGTCTTCATCAATTTGTACATCAGAGGGAACAACTTTTTCTTTTCGGCCGAATCGTTCATATGATATTATTCCGACGATTTCATCCCAATAACCGCTAAATACAATTTTACAATTCTGTCCCAATTTTTTCAATATGGACTATTTATATATTTCTAACACATCTACGAATCTCTTACTGTGAGGCCATACAACTTGGTGTAATAACCATTCACCATCTATAACATATATCATACCAGTAAGCAAGGATTGTAATTGAAGATGCGTTGGGAATAATTTATAGAGGTCAGAGTTAACAGTTTTTCTTATTAATCCATATTCGTCGAAGGGAGATAGTGGATATGGCGACAATTCGTAAGAAATTGCCTCTTTTTTTCTTTGATCCATTCTCTGCAACAATGCAGATGAGTCTATAGAAGATGTACCTCCAGGAATACGAATTTTATTCTGGCTCTCGCATAAATTCTCAACTTTAAATTTTGATGACAAAGTCATATTTCACAAATTTTTTCCAACGATTGCTTCCATTCCTTTGCGTCCTTGAAATGCCATATGACAGTTAATATAGTCGCTACCAATAATACCTGTAGAAAGAGACATCAGACAATCTCTTTTCTCAAAAGGATTATGGCATTTTAGCCAGAATACAATTTTTTCTATGTCTTCTTTATCTCTCTTCATACGACTTTCAGATAAATTCACGTGCTGTTCACTATTCGCTGTTCTCAAATCAGCCTATGCCTCCAAACATTCCATGACGTCAAATGCCGATGGCATCCCCAGAAGATAACGCGCAACAACACTGGGTGTGACTCCTCTACCATGCCTTAAATCGGTACCGAAAAATCTATTTAGTGTTTGTTCTATACACATATCACTCCAGACACCACTCCAAGCTTTGTATGTCCTAAGAATAGTGAAATATCCTTCTTTTGTGAACCTGTCGAATTCTAATGTATCCATCGTTGTTTCCAAATGCACCATATCCTGTAAGTACCATTGAGCACTAACTGCTAACATTTTCATGACACTGCTTAAGTGCAAATCTCAATCTCCAATACGTTCTGCTTCGACAAACTGGAGTAAAATAATCACGATCTTCAAATATTGAAGTGTTTCCTCGAATTTCCAAGTTGAACATACTATCATTGGGCCAATATTACAATCGCCCAAAGTAGGAGAATTTTCCTTCCATTTTTCGAACATCATTTTCACTTGTTTCTCAATTACATCAGTCGGAGTTGTATTGCTTGTTTTCAAAATATGAATTCCTATAGCAGTGAAAGTTAATATGTGAGCACGTAAAGCTCTGCTGAAAGCCCTTCAGACATTTTCTTCACTGATTATGCAGCATATGAAGTAGCCCAAAGATCTTTCAAACCACTCCCATCCATGATAAAGCCAATGGCGCCCATATATAACATCAATAAATGGAACCCTCCTAATCTCACAGCAATATTCCTAAATTCAGGATTGCACGACTGCAAAATGATAGAGTTAGCTTTGAAATAAGGATGCTGATCGAATGTTACAAAAGTTGTTCTACTTTTATTTCTCTTCGTTTCTTCAACTACATAGAGCAAAGCTGTATGTAATGTGGTTAAACTGGATGGTGGTGCATTAATGAATGGGAGTCAATTAACATGCGACATCATATATGTAACGTCTCGTGATAAAATTTCATGAAAACCCTGCCATGTTGGAATATTTTCTATTTCGAGAGATTTCGCACATAAATACGCAACATATGATTTTGGAACTTCAGGTTGTACTTTTATATGAAGTTTTGATTTATCAACAAACTCTACACTTTTCAATTCATCAGGATTCGTGTAACTGAATGGTATCAATTATATCTTCTTATGTGAAGCAAAAATAGAAGCAGGTGGCATTTCCATCAGCCTTTTGGAACCTCCTTCATATTCAACATCCTTTTCTGGTGTAATGACTTTAATACCCCCCAAACAGTGAAATGTTTCATGACCATCCGACGTATTTACATTGTGATATATGTTGTCAAAAACGAATTGAATGAAAGAGTTTGGATGCGTTAATTTTGCAGGTTGCCTAATAACGGAAGCTTCATATAATTGAATATTGTGGTATGAAGCCGATACTCCTAATTTACTCGTCTTCTCAATTATCAAACGAGAACATGTTTTTCTGTATACATAAGTTCCTACAGCTAACTGAAATTTGGAAATGAATATTCTTGAACGAACAATGGAAATTATGGAATGTGCTATTGTATCACGTTTCACATCTTTACTTGCACTACATTTTGAATCTAGTAAATGGAATAGGGAGTTTTCAAACTTTCCGGAATTTCAGATATAGTGCTATCCAAGAATTTACTTGAGAGGGATAAATTTCATAGTCATAATCTTGTTTTTTTTTATATCAGCTCCAACGATTTGACCAGCTATCCGTAAAATTAAATTTTTTGATAATTACTGAGAGAATCGGGATTAAAAGCCAATATTTACTAAGCTCCACTATATTGGGAGATTTGTAAAGAAAACCGGTTGCTACCCACTATGTTGTTCGATGATAATGACGTTACTATATTTCTCTTTAAATTTTTTATGAAAGTATTATTGTTGAGAAAGTTTTCTCCCCATAACTAACTATATAATAATCTGTTCTTGTAAGTATTCAAAATCCCGTCAACGAGTTATTTGAGAAAATGAAATTTTGGTGGGGCAATTATTCATTTCAATGCGTCACCTAAATATCGATTTCAAGCTAATGAGTTTAAACCCAATGATTACATGTTATTGATATCCCAAGCGAGCTGTTATTCATTCTAATAGACCAAGAATTTCAAATCACACTCTCCAGACAACTTGTGCTGAATCCTACCCTGTTCTAGAACTTCAGATGTCTAGGACCGCTCGCTCGGGTTTGCACTAGGCGCCAAATTTCGAATTCACTGTTATCGCCGCATTAGAGAAATACCTTAATAATCAATATACAAAATCACTTTCGAGAACCTTAAAGTACATCATTTGGACTAGAATTTTCCGCTCTACAACTTTTGTTTAAAACTTTTTCTTACTAAACCTTCTAATTCATGAAAATATCAAAAAAAACCGTATTTTTCTGTATATTTTCAGGAATTTTTCAATGTTCCTGAAAATTTTAACACCTGCATTTTTGACCATATGTTTCGCTCGTTATAACAATCAACATATCAAAAATGCAGCTCTTTCCGAGAAAAAGTGATTTCAGCCCTTCCTTTACTGGACTAATACTATATATTTGAAGCATCTTACCAAGGTTGAACTTATGATTTACTCATAAAAAGCACCCAAAAGTTCTCAACATTATTAAATTGGAACAAAAAATATGCGGTCCATTAGAATAACTTTGTCAGAATATGCAATTCAAAATAATCATCCTAGCTCAATCTGTTGTCACTTCCAATGAGTCTCCCGTTAATATTATAAAAACGTAAAGTTGGTTCCAAGCAACATTTTAACTTGCACTGTATTTTTTTGGCAAATTGAAAGATGCTGACCACCTGTTAGATCAGAGTGAATTTGTCAACAAGATACCTTGCGATGGTTGTACGAAATGTTGCATTGGCCAAACTGAACAACTTTTGAAGAATAGAATAAGTCAGCATAAATATTATTGTCAGGAAAAATTCAGATCCAAAGATAGGAAGACAGCTCTTGCAACTCTTTAATTCCATCAAATATATTTATTTAGTTTACAAGCGGTCTCTATTATGGATGTAAAACGTAGTTATACAGAGTGGCCATTTGAAAACGAAACAGACGAGATTACAGACGAAACAAGTTTTTTCGATAGTAATGCTCAGACAGGTCGATTTCTGTTTCGAGGGGGACAACTTGAGATGTAGGTTACGGACGCATAGCGCTTCAACCCTTGCTGCTATAACCCTCACCCCCAATTTTTGAATAGGGAAGATGGGGTGAGTGATACCTCAATTCAAAGGTATTTTTATACTGATTTCAGCACAGTAATTGTTTTTTTCATTTTATGCATTAGTTCTCGAAATATTCATGCGTTAGTTAATTTTATCACTTAAATTAATGTTTTGCGAATAATTGACATTTCGTGCTTCCGAAACACCAAAATTTCCGTACTTGTATTTGAAATTGCAAAACATCTACCACTCGTGTTAATGCTACTAGGGTCAGATGTTCGACTAGCTCTTTTATTCACTGAAATCATTTTCCAGCTGTACGGTATCAGAACGATTTGATTTATTAAATAGAGGGATGTAATTAAAACACACTATTTTTGGAAATAAACTTTTATAATCTTTGGCGATCGATTTCGGTAATTACCATTGTGCTGGTTTTGTTTTGATAAAATAAATTGATGTTTACAAACTTTTGAGGTTAACTAAGAGTGTGCAACTTACTGTCTACTGAATTAAAATGGATATGAATGCATCATATATTTGTGTACTTCTCAACTTTATTGATGTTCTATTTTTTATTATTTAGTCGATATATTACATTGAAATTAAGTGGAGAGTCTTGGGGTGTTTACTTGTTGGAATGTCATTCAACTGTGGGAGAGGTGAATAGCGAATGTGACTACTGTCAAATTTTTTGATATTATTTCGGTGGTAGGAAAGATTGTGAATTTCTGTTCTTTTTATGTATCTATGAGCTTGAAAATGTCCCTTCCATTAAATTCTATGTTATCATTTAATAGAAATGGATTATCTCTATTTTTGTGTATCTCAAGTTGTTCGAGTAATACCATTTTATAATAATTATCCTCTTTGTGTAGTACTTTTAAGTTGTCAAATGTAATATTATGCTTAGTGTCATCTATATCTGATCCTAGAGCAGATCGGGGTTGATTTTTCTTGTGTTCCTTAAATCTCTTTTCTACATTTCGAGTGGTCATTCCTATGTAATATGAAGGGCAATTCGTACAAGTTATTTCATAAATTCCGCTGAGCTGTTCCCGTTTGTATTTTGTTTTATTATTGACTAATATATCTGCTAGAGTTTTATGTCGTTTATTTGTTAAAGTATAATTGTAGTCTTTCAAAGTTGTATCCATTTTTTCATTGAGTTCTTTATAATATGGCGTCGATACAAAATGTTTTTCAACTGATGTGTGGGGGTAGATTTTATTCATTATCATCTTTCTTTTCATTGAAACAAATATTTCATCTATGAATTGTTTCGGATATTGATTGTTTCGTCCTATCTGATATATAATGTCCATTTCTTTTTTATAGTTTTCTTGGGATAGTGGGACGTTTAGTCTGTGGAACAAAAAGCTAAAAGCGGCTCTTTTCATAGTGGGTGCATCATAGGAGCTAAATGGTATAATTGATTCTGTTTGTGTTGGTTTTCTGTAGATGTTGAAGGAAAATTGACTATCACTATTCATTGTTATATTTAAATCTAAGAAGTTTAAGGAGTTTGATATCGAATGCTCTATTGTGAATTTAATCTTGAATTAATATCTGTAAGAAAGTTTTCCAGTTCTTCGTCTGTTCCTGACCATAGACAAAAGATGTCATCTACAAATCTTTTCCAGGTTACAATATGAGTATTACAAGGTAGGAGCAATATCTGTTCCTCTACATGATCTACATATATGTCTGCTATTAGTCCGCTAGATGGTGAGCCCATTGGTAAACCGTCTTTCATTAGGTATATTATTTCGTCAAATATGAAGAAGTTTTGTTCTGTTATTAGTTGACTAAGTTTCATTATGTTTTCTATGTCTGCATTATCTAAGTTCAATTCATCATTAAGGGCGTATTTCATTAATTGTTCCTTTAATAATGAGAGGGACCCGTCTATGGGAATGTTAGTATAGAGGTTTATTATGTCAAATGATATGATCTTATAAGTTTTATTCGGTTCAAGTTCGAGAGATTGTAAATGTTTAATAAGTTCTGTTGAATCTTTTATGGAATAGTTTGATTTATATCTTAGTTTTTTGTTGAACAATTTATTAATGAATTTTGAGATCTTGTGACTTGGTGAACCTATTGCGGATGTGATTGGTCTTATGCTTTTGTTTGGTTTGTGAAGTTTAATCGTACTGTATAATTTCGGGAGTTGTGGATTCTTTTCTTTCATGGTGTGAATTGTTTTATTGAATTTCTGTCATGTTGGAAGAGTCATTTTTAGGGTGTTGTTGACTTTAGTGCTATATTTTTGTAAGGGATTGTTTTTACACTTTACTATATTATTTTCTTCGAAAAATTGAGTTTTTCTGGTTGTTGAGTATAAACTTCGTGGAACAAACTCGGATTAGCATCGGCCCAAAAACGACAATTGTGTCGCTTTACTGTGCCATTTCGAAAGAACGAACACTCATCGGAGAAACAAACATTGTACAGATAATTGGGATTAGCAGTTACTCGTTCACTCATTGTATCACAAAATTCAACACGACGGTCAAAATCATCTTCGTTCAGTGCGTGTGAAAGATGGATTTTGTAAGGATGGAATTTATGATGCTTCAAAATATTTGCAAATTCCAGTTCGTGTAAAACCAGATTCATGTGCTAGCTGCCTCGTACTCGTCAATGGATTCAGAGCAATCTGTCCAAGAACAGCTACTTCAGCTGCTTCATTTCTTTCCATGTTTCATTTTTTATTAGCCACGGACCCGGTTTTTTGAAACTTTGACACTAATTCCAAAACATACTTCCTATTAACATGTTTATCTAAATGTCGTTGATTGAAGAATTCTGCGGTTTTATTCGCACAATGATTGTTTGCAAAAAAAAAGTGAAATTATTTCCACCCACTCTGCAATTGAATAAACCATGTCGAACAATGAATTAGAACACATACAAGTCTCGATTCAAAACTAAGAATTATTCACATGTCAAAGAACCAGTAAGCCAACTTAATGATCTGTTCGTAATAAAAAAAAATTATCGATTCTCATTTTTTTGAAAATGATATGAATTCAATAATCAACAAAATGAAAACATATTGAAGTCAACTGAGAAAACTCTTCATAATTAAGTCGGAAATCGTTTCACGAATTGGGACTGGAATATTTCTGTGGCATCATTAATGATTTGATTTTCTTACGTGGTAATCTGATTAGAGATATGTACGTATTTGGACTTTTTGGAGATTTCTATCGATCAAGTGTTACCACATGTTATTGGAAATACTCCAAATTATATCGAAGATAATTCAGATTGAGTTTCAGCAAGATTGAGCTCCTTCGCAATACGCTTTGTTTGTTCGACATCTTGATTAAAGATTTCTATGTCAGTGGATTAAAGGAAGGAAGCCACAGTCATGGTTGTTTTGAAGCTCAAAATGTCGATTTTTCACAAAAAAAACTCTACAAGTGCCATGAAAACACCACTTCATTTACAAATACTCAGTTGAGAATATTTCGAGAACTAATGCATAAAATGAAAAAACAATTACTGTGCTGAAATCAATATAAAAATACCTTTCAAATGAGGTATCACTCACCCCATCTTCCCTATTCAAAATTTGGGGATGAGGGTTGTAGTAGCAAGGGTTGAAGCGCTATGCGTCCGTAACCTAAACCTTAAGTTGTCCCCCTCGAAACAGAAATCGACCTGTCCGAGCATTTTTATCGAAAAAATTTATTTCGTCTGTAATCTCGTCTGTTTCGTTTTCAAATGGTCACCCCGTATAACATATATAATGGAATTTCTTCGAATTTAGGGGCATTCAAATAGCTTCTAGAAAAATTAATCATCTTGTAGAAAAATGATGATCAAGAATGTTCAGAATTTCATAATCTGTCCTCACCAGTGTTTTAGGTAATTCAAAATATTTTCCGAATATTTTGACTTCAAATCATGAGAAACTTCTCGGATAATACTTTTCAAATTTATATTCAATGAATTTTTAAGTCACTTTGGAATTAACTGGTTCAAAATAAGACGAAGATGATCGAATAGAAATAATTATTTCAGATTTAAGGAATATATCAAACATAGCAATAGGTTCAATTGATGATCTAAAGAAAAAAAGTCATAGAATTCTAAGCACTGCAAACGTTGATGTAAAATATGATCATTTTCTTTTGCTGACTAGAAATTATTGATAATAGAACTCATATAGAATTATTATTTAGGCAATATCCATAATCGACTATTTTTCTGGTAACCAACGTTTCAACGGACATCTTTGGTCGTTTTCAGAGTAAAATTAGCTTTTAAAAGCTGGTGATTTCAAAAAAGTTTTCAATTTTCCTAAATGTCAAATAGACAGAGTACAAAAACTGGATAAAAATTAGCACTTACCTATAGTTTGTTATTCATTGGATGATGCACTCTTCGGATTGAGAATGATGTCTTTATTTTTGTAGGGGTCTCTTCCTTGGATATTAAAGATGTTTCGTTCCGTTTCATCAGGTGATTTTCATCCAAAGATTGTTGGACCAACTTGGATTTATCGGTATTTAGCACATGAGAAAGTTCCTTATGTTCCTAGATTATCACTTTCAAGGGGCGCTTTGTCTCTTCTATAAAAGATCTTCCGCACTCGCATAGTATCTCATACATACCGTTCTTCGATTCTAGATATCGGGTTCATCTTTTATTGGATTAGTCCTGATGGTATCTTGTTTCTTGAAGGCGATTGTTATGTCGTACCTAATTCCGATTCTTCTCATTTTTTTTAAAGAACCATTCACATAAGGAATGATGCATTTTATAATTTGTTGCATATTTTTCTGCGTTGTTTTGGGTTCAAGTTCATTGTCTGTTATTTGTTTCGCTCTTTCCAATATCTTTTGGGAAAAACCATTATTTTTGAGTGTTTTTTTGATTTTATAACATCACTTCCTTGAAGGTGAGATTAAAGGAATATCAGGAACTTTCCCAAGTGTTTGGTACCGATAGATGGATCCATTATGCTGTGGATGAAAATCACCTGACAAATTGGAACTGAACATCTACAGGGTGTCTCTAGTTCGAGTGCCTATTAGACGTTTCTGGAGAACTAGAACTGAAAATTGGGATCATGATATCGTTCGAAGTTCTCTACAGAGGTAAAATATTTTCGAAGCCAAAAACTTCCCGTTATACAGGGAGTGAAAATAAATTCGACGAAAAAATTTTCCATTCCTGGTATGATCGAGTATTCAATAGTGAATACATTTCTGTTAAATGCATTGTATTAAATCGAATAGTTTTTCAATATATTCTAAAAAACTGGAAATAAAGTCAAATATGTTCAGTCAGTTATATGTTCATTATTCTTATTTTTAATATCCTGAGCGTAAACCGTTTCTACAACATCGAAGAGGGAGAATGTGGAAAGGTCATTCATTTTTTGGATTTCAAAAATATCATCACAGGGTGTTTCAAATTTTGTGTTGAAAATTGTGATTTTAAATTGACCATAACTTCTGTTTTTCAAATTAGAACCCTATTTTTTTTATAATTGTGTTGGATTCTGCGGTCAGAAATAATAATAGTTTTCTCACATCATTATGCTCCTAAATTCAATAATTTCTGAGTTATTTGAGATTTTCTGGATTTATGGTGTACGTAGAGTCAAATAAATTGCATTTAAAAAAATTCAATGAATATTCTTTCGAAACCATAGGAACACTCTGTATCCATAGAAGATAAATTATCTTTTAATAATTCACAAGTGTCAGGTGTTATTGTTATTCGTTATCTTCATTTCTAGATTAAACAAAATGAACCGTTATTCTAATTACGAAATTCTGGATCTAATTTATATACATGGTGAATGTGACAGAATTATTAGTAGAACCTGCCGGGCCTTCAACGAGAAGTATCAACATTTACCTTCCATGACGGAGAAGATCTTTAGAAAATATGTTTCAAACTTTTTCAAAGTTTTGGATCTGTAAGAGCCCCTAAAGTATACAAAAGAAGGGTAGTTGATGATGAGGAAAATGAAATTAGTGTTTTGACTTATTTAGAAGCGAATGAAAATGCATCTATTCGAAGTGCAGCTCATGAAATCGATTTAGACTGAAATTCAGTGCACCGAATTTTGAAAAAACACAACATGCATGTCTACAAATATGAGTAAGTTCATGCATTAGAACCAGGTGACTACATAAAAAGGTTAAATTTTTGTAGGAGAAAAAGTAGAAAAAGTCAATGAACCCCCAAGAACAAATTTAGTTTTAATGTGTTTGCTCTTTTGATGAACAATGAAGTGCGGTACTACATTTATGAAGAAACTTAAAATACAGAAAAATTTTTGGAAATCCTAAGAAATTTTGTTTCTGAGTTTTTGGATGAACTGCCGTTGAGTATGTCGACTACCGCATATTATCAATTGGATGGGGCCCCGGCACATAGTTTGTACGAGGTGTCTGAAGAACTGTATGCAATGTGTAGTAGTCGGTGGATCGGACGCCGTTCTTCACTGTTTTGGCACCCACGATCTTCCGATCTTACTCCCTTGATTTTTATTTATGGGGTAGAATAAAAAACATCGTCTATGAATCTCCTATTGAAAGCAAAGAAGATTTGAAACGGCGTGTGGAGGATGCTTTCCACTCACTAAAGAAATTGAGCTAGCGACTAACCGAGGTCTTTCAAGACGTATTCGAAAGTGTGTGGAACAAAATGGTTACCATATTGAAACTCTTACCTGATCATTTATTTTGTTAATTTGAGTTTTGAAACGTATTTTTGTTGTTATTATCATAATTTATATATAATCATGATTCGGTGTACTGAAGTAGCGAATCTATTTAATGTGTTTCGTATTGAAGAGATGAATTCTCATTCGCTTCGAAATAAGTCGAAATACTAATTTCATCAACTGCTCTTTTTTGTATTCTTTAGGGGCTCTTACATTCCAAAATTTGGAAAGTTTGAAACACCTTTTCAGAAATTGTAAAAAAAATGGGGATACTTCTCATTGGATCCTCAACATTTTGTGTCATCCACCATGGATTTGAAATAAACAATATCATTAAGTGCATTAGATTGTGTATTGCGTGTACAATTGAAAAAATGCAATATAAGAAATAAATCCAAAATCTCATTATTAGAATAGCAACGATTCATTTTGTTAAATCAAAAAATTTCATAACGACTAACAATAAGACCCGTCTGACACTTGTGTATTATAAATGGGATGATTTATCTTCTTTGCTCACAGAATATCCTTATGAATCAAATTCGAAGAATTTGACTCTACGTACTAAATAAATCCAGAAAATCTCAAATAACTCAGAAATTATTGAATTTAGGAGTATAATCATGTAAGAAAACTATCATTATTTTTGACCGCAGAATCCAACACTATTATCAAAAAATTGGGTTCTAAGTTGAAAAACAGAAGTTATGGCCAATTTAAGATCACAAGTTTCAACACAAAATTTGATGTTGATATTTTTGAAATCAAAAAGATGCATGACCTTTTCACATCCTTCCTCTTCGATGTTGTAAAAACGGTTTACGCTCAGGATATTAAAAATAATAATAATGAACATATTACTGACTGAACATATTTGACTTTTTTTCCAGTTTTTTTTCTTGATATTTTGAAAACAATTCGATTTAATACAATGGTTTTAACAGAAATGTATTCACTATTGAATACTCGATCATACCAGGAATGGAAACCTTGAAAACATTTTTTTTCGTCGAATTTATTTTCACTCCCTGTACAACCGGAAGTTTTTGGTCTTCGGAAATATTTTAGCTCTGTAGAGAACTTCGAACAATATCATAATCCCAATTTTCAGATTTCAAATATGTCTAGTTCTCCAGAAAAGTCTAATAGGCACTCGAACTTGAGACATTCTGTATAATATCTTACAAAAAGAAAAATCAAGGGGGTAGCATTCATGAAAATTGCTGTCAATCCCATAAGAACATCATCAATTGAAGCCGGATGGGTGGAGGTCGATTGTTAGATATAACGTAATGAAATTTTCAAACCACTGATAAGGGCTAATTCTTATCTTGTTTTGTAGTCTGTATATTCGACATTTATTAAAGTTGAAAACAATAATAGTTGATGGGTATTGCCCAAATAATAATTCTATATGAGTATTTTCTTATTAAATGTTGAATTAAAATATGATTAAAATCAAGGAATTCTGATATTTTCACCAATATTGGATAGAAAATAAGTATGATTGTCAGCTCAAATAATGTTTTGGATGTAAAATTACATATCATTTTCCGTAGTGCAATAAATATGAATTTTTTACACACTTTGTAGCCTTAAACAGGAACGGGGAGCTTACAGAAGTATGTCTTTACAATATTATGGCCTATCATAAAGCAAATGTAATTTGTTTTCGGAAGTGGTAGCATACCCCAATTGAAGGAAACCTTAAATCGCTTATAACTTTGCAACAGGGCAAAATTGGGAAATGCGTTCCATTAACGCCTCATGAATCAGCAGTCAAAATCAACGCAGTGGTCAAAAACTCACCCTGTATTATAGACCAAAGAATTACACCATTATCAAAAGATAAGGAATAGATGATCATAGATCATTTTGATCCAATCAAAAATGCATATTCCATGCCTAATTTTTCCTAGCTCAATCCAGTCACCTGAAATCATCTGAAACTACATATTACAGCCGGCTCATTTGTATTCAACGTGATACAGTTAACCAGCATGTCTGGTGTCTTATCTGCACTCAGCATCTTCGAAATAAAGTCGTGCTCTTGATCAAAATCATATTTCACACTTTTTTTCAATTAGAAGCTAACGCTTGAGCAATACTTCATGGCCTAATTGATTTACTGAAAGCATAATTCGTAGAATCTAGCTGGCTTAGAGCGAATAATAACAGGCCTCAAGGGCCACGTGATCTGATTTCAATATATCCATACTCCCCATCTGAGCTTTTGAATTGTTGCCAGAGGATGAAGTTTTGAAGTACGGACTGATGTTGAGAGCAGTTTTGTTCAGCTTCTACATTGGATATAGGAAATTCAGGAATATTCAAGAATATGAATGTTTTTTAGAACTCCTGAAACAATGTGAAGAGCTAACTGATATTGATTATAAAAATTACATCGAATCTTCACAAAATAATGTCACAACTAATCTTAAAATCTTCGGGTGTTTCGTAGCTTTAATGAATAAAAACAGAAAAATACCAATATCTGTCGTTTGTAACAATGTGACATTCAACAACGATAAATCTTTTGCAAACGCTTACACGGTTTTTTTGTTTATAACATCATTATTTTTGTTTATTTCTATCATCTCATGCACCAATCTCTTTTGGTAATTAAATTCTGTGTTTAACACAGTGACATAGTCGAAATCCATTGTATGATTCAAATTATGTGCATGCAATGCTAGAGCACATCTTTGGTGGTGTTTGGTTACATCTGATTCATGGAGTGCTACTTACTTTATTTATTATCTTTTGGAATGTTTGTCCAAGGTACTCACGGGCACAACTTGTACACTCAATCTTATAGACTACATAACTTTTATATTTAGTGTATATATATTTAGTATTTATATAGTGTGCACGTGAGTACATTGGACAAACATCCCAAAAGGTAATAAATAGAGTAGCACTCCATAAATCAGATGTAACCAAACTCCACTAAAGATGTGCTCTAGCATTGCATGCACATAATTTGAATCAAACAACGAATTTCGACAATGCCACTGCGTTAAAGAAGGAATTAAACTACCAAAAGAGATTGGTGCATGAGATCATAGAAATAAACAAAAATAATGATGTTATAAACAAAAAAATTTAGAAAGCACTGACGTGAGGTCAGTTGGCTTAGGCGCTCTTGTAAACCACTTACTTAAAAAATCATATCTCCAGAACTATTACCTTGTCGAAGTCGAGAGTGGTATTTTTGTATACGTCTGATAAAACTGCACCATAAAAAAATTTTTATTTGAACAGTGTCATTTGAAAAAAAATTTTTTTTTGTTACTCCGAACCTATTCTGCCGATTTGACCGATTAACGAACTTAGCCGAGATATTTATACCTCAAACCTATTCTGAAAGTTTCAACTCTCTAACTTCATCCGTTCGAGAGTTATCGTGTTCACGGAACGGACGGACGGACGGAGAATCGATTTTGACCACGGATTATTCATCAGTAGGTCCAAACAAAACGATTGATACCACTTTTGCCCAAAAATTCGAAAGTCACAGACATTTGGGCAAATTGCTAAGCACGCTGTTCAGGTGAACAAGAGCGCCAAAAACTGATACCAACAATCTGAGCTCAATATACAGGGTGAATCTTTGACCACTGCGTTAATTTTAACCATAGATTCTTGACGTCTAAAGAAACATTTTCTTCCTATAATATTTTTCCAAATTTGGTCCCGTTTAAAAGATATAGGGAGTTGAAATTTCATAAAAAAATGCATTTTCACCTGTAATATTCTAACGACAATATCAATTGAAATGATCTCTTGTAGAAGATTTTTGATAACACTCGTGCATATTTTGGCATCAATAGATTTATTCCACTTCTTGTGGGTTTCTCACTACTACTCTACAGATGGGTTAAATTGCATGAAAAACAAATATCACTTGAACTAAAGGTCCGTATCTCGTACTTCCTGAAATTATTAGTCTTTTTTGAATATAAAATCATTTCTCATCTTTTCTCCTAAATTGCACCATTCTTGAGATATTTGTAGTTGAAAGGAATTGAATCGATATAATTCTGTCCAAATTTTCTGATTTTTCCAAATCCAACTCTGTGCTGAAATGATTCAATAATCAGATTTGTCAATGTTGCCATATTTTATGTCTTTATTAAATATTTCTACAAAAGGTTGGGGAAATCTCTCCAGTTTATGGTTCCACCACTAAACACTATAGATGAAATTAACCACTGAACAATTTTTGTCTTACATTCACCACAAAATCTAAATTGCAATTTGCTGTATTCATTGTTAATGATTGTTAACCTTGTTTAATATTTAATCCAGAATAATATTCCATAATAAAAAGAGAAAAAGTTTTCCATCACTCTTCGGTACTTCGGTATATTTTGACCGTTGAAATATGTAGTATTTTCTGTCAGGACCTATTAAATTGAAGACTTGTCTTTATGAAGAGCTGGTTTTTTATAGCTTCAGACCCGCAGGGTTCATCAAATTATATCTATTCTAACATAGGATTGCTGCAAATTGAGCTCATATGAGTTTTGAAAACTTCAAACCCAGTCTCCTAGATTTGTTTTATACCTTTATTATCTTTATTTCATACACCGATTCAACCTTGTTCACAAACTTAGGAGATAATAGAATTTGACTTAGTTTTAATATTTCTGAATGTTTGTTATGATGCATGGTTAATTAAAATTCAATCAATATTGAAACTGGAAGCTATAAGCTCATAAACAAGAAAGATTAGAATAGAATGCATTTTCTGACCATAATCATTTCATACTGAATTGAATCATTTAAAACTATCGATATTATCCTTCCGATATTTTCCACATTTTTTTGAAAGAAAGCTACAAATAACTGTACACAGTTTCAAACAGAATCAAAAAAACAAGGAACCACAGAACACTTTTTTATTGGAAACTACCCACCACAGAGGCGTTATAATATTTCAATGTGATAATAATTCACTCTAATTATTCTGAGGAAAATCATAACTAAAGATCAATAATAGTTGCAGATATTATCTTTCATTTAAAAAAAACATTACAAATATTAATTTTTTCTCTCCTGGGGTTCGGTAATAAATTAATATTCTATGGTAAGGTATTAAAATTTGACCTAATCTATGACTAACCATTATTCAATATTTATGTTCTTGTTTACGTAATTAAAACAGATACTCTGATTATAAAAATCAGTAATCAGTAATTATAGTCTAAAGAGAATAGTTTCATATTAATGATTTAACAAAATATTCTTTATTGAAGAACACCTAGTTGATTTTTGAAAATCAAATTTAGGTATTTCTTCAAGAAAGTATAATTGCACACCTAAATCTGGAAATAATTGTAATCTATCCAGGTAAATTGTTATTGGGATTCAGTACAGAAAATAATCATCAAGCAAAGTAACATCACTTTAAAATGATTATTCGTAGTGACATCATTCATTGTTGTTGAAGATTTCGAAAAAGATTTTCATATTTTTAACAGTATATCAAGAGACCTCATAGACCTGTTCACTGGTCTCTGTCAAGGAGAAGAAACTTCAGAAAGATCAGTGTTTGGAAAATTATAGATGATGTTTTTTTGCTTTGAGTGAAAAAAAAGCACAGTGACAACCTCTTGCCTTGGAAGTTTTCATAGAAATGATGGTTTTCATTATTTCGAAATTTTAAGAAGAAAATTATAAATGTATGATGATAACAATAATTCTGGGTTTTTTTGGAATTTCTCACTAGAAAGGGATGGTTTATAATATTGAAGTAGAAAGAAATTATAGTAGAACAACAAAAATCTATGTTTATGGTGTTAAATTTTTTTCACCAAAGATTAGTATTACTTCTAGATATCAACCTCATCGGATGAAACATGAGTGAGTGAATCAATTTTTAGAGGGAAAATAATGTTTTAAACAATTCAGATTCAATAGTGGATGCAGTGGAAGGTATTTTCCATTCAAACTAAACTGGACTACAGAGGGGTATTTGCCCAATGTGAAAACTTAAAATGCTTATAACTTTTTAACGCACTTGAATATTGAAAAACCGTAATGGAAAAAGTGTTTCTTTTGATCTCAAGAACCTATGGTTAAAATTAACGCAGTGGTCAAAGACTCACCCTGTATATTGTCTTATCGTTATTGTACTTTTATAGAAGCCCTGAGGATGCATTGAATGAAAATGCGAAAGCTTGGCATAGAAGAAATATTATTCATTAATTTACCTCCCAACTCTGAGTCCACAAACCCTTATTTTAATTCATATATATATAATAGAGAGCTGAAATTTTCAAGTTCTTTTGAAGAATGTACTATTCCGTTCAAACTCTCTCGTGCGTACGGACGAACGGAATCAATTTCGGCCATGGTTTCTTCATATACCACTTTCTCCTGAATATTCTATAAAAATAGACATTTGAGCAAATCTAGAAGCACACTGTTCGAAGAACAAAAACCATAAAAAGTTATGAATAATCTTACTTAAGCTTACGTTACTTAAATGAAACAAACCTATGATCAAAATGGGATTAAAAGTAGAATTAGATGATGTGGTCATGCGTTAAAAATTTTTGAAAGTGAATATATTACGAAAAATTGAAATGTGTGAATCCCCTATGTCCATACTCTTGAAGGCTTTAGATAAAGGTAGAATTATCACAGAACTGTCAATATAGTGAAAAGGGAAGCATTAAAAGTTTTGTGAGTTAGAAGTAACTACCAATAGAATTTGATAAAGCTTTGAAATAAAAGTGTAAATATAAATAAATATATATAATATAATATAATATATATATATATATAAAAATAAATATAGGGTGTGACCACATATACGCACCGCAGACAGTCCTGGAAAACGAAACCACCAAAGTTTACTGGGACCTAACCATTATCACCGATCGAGGAGTAGAGCATAACAGACCGGATATGGTGGTGTGGTCAAAGAAAAGTAAGAGGGCATGCATTATAGATTTTGCTGTGCCTTTGGATCAGAACCTCTCCAAGGCATACTCAGAAAAAATCGCAAAATACGAGCCATTAGCGAGAGAGATAAAGAATATATGGAACCTGGAGAAGGTTGAAATTAAACCCTTGATCATAAGCTGCAATGGGTTGGTGCACCAGAAAACCATACAAAATCTCAAAGAAATGCAATTACCAGCTAACACAATTCTTTGGATGCAAAAGGCGGTGATCCTGGGGACGGTTGGAATCATCAGGCAGGCCATCTTTCCTCATTGATGAATGATGAATGTTCTTGGCTTCGGCCCGAGCATTCTGGATAATGAACCACACTAGTGTGAAACTTAAAAAAAAAAAAAAAAAAAAAAAAAAAAAAAAAAATAAAAAAAAAAAAAAAAAATAAAAAAATAAAAAAAAATTAAAAAAAAAATAGGGTGTGAGAAAAAATTTAATAGTGAAAATAGCTTTGGAATACTCTTAAAAATAAATGCCCAAACATAAAATATCAAGAAAGTTGAATGAGGAAAAAAACATTTATGAAGAATATAAATATATTGAACATTTAAAAATTTTAATGAAATAAAAAATACTTAGAACTCTTTCTCTTTCTCTTTTCAATCTTAAATAATTAAATAATAAAACAATGAAAATATATGAATTGTGTAAATTGACAATGGGTACTGCGTTTAAGAAATATATGAAAATAAGACAACAGAAATTGAAGTAATAGATGAATTCAGAAAAAAAAATCTTTACCCACCCGTGCGAAGCCAGGGGGCGGAACGAAGCACTAGTTATGTATGGATAGTAAATATTTTATATGATACTGAACTTCAGTCACATTGAAATTTATATTAGGTTTCTTTTTTAATGCCGTAAAACATATCATAACAAAGAAGACGTTACATCAATAGTTAACAGGTGTAAAATTTTATGAAACAGGTTTATTCAAACGAAATCTTCACTATTCTCAAACAAAACATTTCACTTGCGCTTTTTTAAGTTTTTTGCATTTGAACCCACCTGGATAATAATTAAGGAAGCATAATTACAGTAAAAAAATTTTGCATAATTTACTTACATTTCTTGCGGCAAAAATTAAATATTTAGACTCCTTACACCTGTTCAACCGATTGAGTAAAAATAACCACACCTTCCAACAACCAAAGATCTGCAATGCAAAAATTGTAACAAGGTACGAACATTAGCAAATCTATCGTATCTTTTCATCTCGTAATTGCTGTGAAACCGTATCAAACACTTTTTCCACTCATTAATTAACCAACCGCATGTCAAATAAAAAAAAAACGTTTAATTCGATCCACATGATCATAACCTAGAAACCATTCATTATCACGTCAAACTGGTTGAATTTTCTATGGTGTAACTGATATATATCTTTAAGTTGGGTGAAATTTGCGGAGTGGAAAACTTGCTGATCATTTGGCAAGAGCGAAACGAATTTTGATTGGTCTTTTGACAGATTTAAATTATTGATTTTGATATTGATCGATAAGTGGTAGTTGTGATCCAGTGGGTCAATTCGAGATTTCAGGATGGATGCCATGTAACCAATTTCCTAACAGTGAACGAGGAATTACTGCTTCAGCAGATAGTTAAAACTATTCATGTTGTAGGTTTCAGAAAGACTAACATTTCGAAACGAAAGTCTCCTAAACGCTGATTCATTCAGTAAAAATTTAGAAAAGCACTGATGTGAGATCGTATTCAATGACTTGGCGGATTTTACGTAAGGATCTTTCTTTGAAAGTTTACAAAAATGGATTCAAGAACTGAAGCCGACCGATCTACCGAATCGTATTAGTTTTAATCGTTGGGCTCTTGACAAGCTTGCAGAGACCCATTTTTGGCTCAATCGGTTCGTGAAAAAACAAAACGTCCGAATCTGGGGTGATGAACAACCCGTAGAGTCTCAAGAATTGCCGTTAAATCCAGAAAAAAACAACTGTCTGTTGTGGTTTATGGGCCGGTCGAATAATCGGTCCATATTTCTTCAAAACAGAGGACGGCCGGAATGCTACTGTGATTGATGACCGTTATCGCACCATGATAACAGACTATTTGTTGCTCGAAATCGAAGCCCGTGGTCTCGACGAAAAGTGGTGAATCCATGGCTTTACTGCGAGAGCATTTCGGCGAGCAGATCATTTCACTTTGGACTAATGAATTAGCCGGCTATATCATGTGATATAACACCTCTTGATCATTTCCTTTGGGGCTATGTGAAGTCCAAAATCTACATGGACCAGCCTTGAGGTATTGGAGAAATATCACCCAAAATACTCAAACGCCTCATCGAAAATGGGAACCATATATATAATATCAGGCCCATGAATTTTCAAATTTTTTTTTTTTTAATGCAGGGGCTGAACACACCAAGTAGCCCTATTTTTGTGGAATCACCCAGTAATAAGTTTGTTTTTGTTAACTGTACACAGATATCACCTTAGTATAAATTTTCATAAATAAACTCTCATTATATTATTATTAGTAACAAGTACGATCAAACGAAAAAACACAATATAAGAATATGGAATGTAAGAATGAGAAATATCCTAATGAAACAAATTTAATTTATAAACTCATTATGTCTCTGTCTTCTGCAGTAAATTGTACATAATACTATTGACCTCCAGATCTACATTTCATAACTCGATTTCAAGCAGCTAAATTGATGGCCATTAAATGATGGCATATCGATGTGATCTAGTTAGTTTTTATTGGACTGTATCCAATAAACGGTATGCGAATATCTATATATTTTTCCGTAATATGAGAATGAACGACATTTCACGGTAGTAGTCAGGATATTTTAACGAAGAACACGTGTGCTTACTCTACATCCGATGAAATCAGGAATGAATTACATTTTCATCCAGAGAGAAATGATCAATTATTGAACTTTCAGTAGTAAAAGTAAGTAAAACTTTAGGTGACATGCGACATAGAAATACTGAAAGAATCAACATGAGCATATATTCTTTGGGAAAGACAACCAAACTTCCATTATTTTGGAACCTGGAGAAACAAAATGAGTGGAGAGTTACAAAACAATACATTTTCTGAATTAGAATCAATCAATCTTTCTGTTTAGAAAAGTATGGAGGAAATAATTTCAAAGGAGTCTAAGGAAAACAAAAATACAAAAGAAGAGGTAATAGGCAAGCTGTACGTAAACGGAGCTCAAGAAAAATTGCGACCTCAATATTAGAAACTTTCAAAACTACTGAAAGTATGAATTTTATCGGATCAGGAATCATGTTACTGAGAATATTGTAGAGGATTGTGTGAGATCAAAGAAACGTTCTGAAAATGGGTTAATCAAGGTTCCAGAATTGAATTTGAGAGAAAATTGAAAGTTTTCTGGTTAAAACTTGAAAAAAATGAGGTAGATTGAATCTTATGCATACAAAAATATGGTAGAAAAGTTCCATTTATAATACAACCTTAGGCGGTACAGATAAAGTTTTAATTAAAAATTTATAGACTAGGTTCCAAAAAAGCAGTGCTGTGAGATCAGGAGTTTCTGTGCGCTTGTTCTATAGTCCCTAATGGTATTCTGGAAAGGCGTGATATTAATACAATAAATGAACAGACCCATATTTCAATTTTCAAATAACTACTCGTTCTCTCAGTTTTGTTCGGAGCACAAATTCCCTTTTTTTTTTTTTTTAGTTCAGTCAATCTATCATTTATCCTAGCAAAAATTTCCGAAGGAATGAAATGTTGTGGAATCGTTAGAAGACCCGTAGCCAAAGCGAAAGCTAAATTTGAGACTTTTTGTTCCACTTTTTTAAAAATGGAAAAAACTCAAAAAAAAATTTGAAATGCGTTTTTCTTGAAAACAACGCATTTTACAAAAAAATTTTTGAAACAAAAAATGTAGAAGAACTTAAAATCTACAATTGATGTCATTGTAGCATTACGCTACGACTTGAATTGTACACAGTAGGTGGCGCTTAAGTTACCAAAAAAGTGTTTTTTCACTTTTAATGCCTCTAAATCGTTTTTTTTTATCATATATGTGAATGAGAAAGTTGTTCCTCTTACAAATACGCAAAACATTTATTTAAACAATTTTTCAATACAACTTACCGTTTTACAGCCACAACTCGTTCAAATAGGAAAATTGGAAGATTGTGACATTGGTTTCGGGTTTTAAAAGGTTTCTATTTATGATAATGTTAAATTGAAATAAAAATTGTTAATACAAATAATTCAAATCATTAATTATAATTAAACAATAAAGAATTAGGTATGTTTGTTAATTGTGAGTTGAAATTCTTTGTAAAATAACAGTAATTGTGAAAGTATATTTGACAACAAAAGACAAATGGCGATTAACATTTAACAATTCACCAATAACAATGTTTATAATATAAATAACAAAACATGAATTGATCCAATACTTGCTAACGCATTTATTTTACAGTATTTATGTTCATAAGTAGAGAAGTACCGTAAGCAACGTTGCGCCGTGTCTCTTATATATCATAACTCTCTAACGGTAAGTTGTATGATAAAAATTGTTTAAATAAATGTTTTTCGTATTTGTAAGAGGAACAACTTTCTCATTTACATATATGATAAAAAAATGATTTCGAGGCATAAAAAGTGAAAAAACACTTTTTTGCTAACTTAAGAGCCACCTACTGTGTACACTTCAAGTCGTAGCGTAATGCTACAATGACATTAATTGTAGATTTTAAGTTTCTCTACATGTTTTGTTCGATAAATATTTTTGTAAAATGCGTTGTTTCCAAGAAAAACGCATTTCAAATTTTTTTTTTTGAGTTTTTTTCCATTTTCAAAAAAATGGAACACAGCAAAAAGTCTCAAATTTGGCTTTCGCTTTGGCTACGGGTCTTCTAACGATTCCATAAGATTTCATCCCTTCGGAATTTTTTGCTAGGATAAATGACAGATTGACTGAACTAAGATGATGAAAGGAAAACTATCGCCAGCTGAATCATTAAAAGTTGGAGAACTGTGGATGCAACTCACAAAAGAGTTGAGTAATATGAGGGGCAGCGTCAAGCCTATGCAGCAGTGGCGCATGTACCCTACAATCCTCTATATTAATACCTTCGTAATTCCTGATTCATTAATAAGTTCAAAATCAATAAAAATGCTATTCTTATTCGATTAAAACTTCTAATTGTTTACATAAATGAAAAAAAAACAATAAACAAAGAGTAGCCAACAAGAGTGGTTATCGATAGCAACACCTATAAAGCAGTTTTCAGTAAACTACTACTGATAGCCACCAGTTGTTATGCATAGCAACTTTCTTAACCGCTTTCTTGAATAGTTAATACCGATTTCATGCTTTGCAGATGCTGATAACCACGATTTTCAGTAGCAACTTAAGTTAGTGAATAGCCCTGAATAACACATGAAAATTTATTTTTCACAACTGTAACCAGTTATATAATGATAACTCACAGTTTTTTCCCATAGTTTATTGAATATTATATAAAATATTATGTTGGATGAACTCATATCTATCTATCTATCTATCCCATCCTCATCAAACGTTCATCAGTAGCAACAAATATCCAAAATTGATTCTCACCACAACCAATCGATAATTTCTCGATTCGATACAAATCCGGTTGTATTTATGACCCGCGCATACCCGAAGTCATTTAAATCCAAAGCATACTTATTTACACCTCTAACGCAACACTCTGTCGGGTACAATATCGAGATCATAGCGAGGATAACGCATTGTAAACGACAAATTTCACAACCCATAAATCTGATTGCCCGAAGGTATGCCATAAAGTTTCAAAGAGGCTTTTACACACGCCTGAAATTGAGTGTGAATGAATTTCAATAGTGAGATCTATATCGAAGTCGTTGAAAGAAATATGATATCTACTTCTTAATCGTCTGAGAGCTTTCAACAAGTTTCTTACGTTCGTTGGAGTAGACAGAAGTTGAATTATTCGGATACAATATATTATGGATTTCGGAGAAAGTTCTTTTTTTTTTATTACTTTTTTTCTTTAATACTTGGATGTATTATAGGAAGGGTGTTCTATCTCATATTGATCTCCTTTTATATATTTTTTCTTCATTGTAATCAGTGAAACTTCCCGAAACACGTCAATTGATTTTTGACGTATATTTTAGGCTTGAACGTTCAACCCCACCTAAATTGAATAGGGAATAAGGGTGATACCCCATTGAAAAGTCTTGGGAGCCTCTTTTCAATGGCATATAAAAATTTTGAGAAGCACTGACGTCAGGAGTTTTTGTTCATAAGTATTTTTCCATACCCTGGAAAAGGCTGATACTAATAAAACCGCCACGAGGAAAGAGCAAAGCTATATCTCAAGATAAAATAAACACTTCCCAAGATTTGTTCGAAGCTCTTCTTATAAAAATCAATCAAAAGTAGGAATACCAATTAATCGGGGATCTATATAAGGATCCATTCTACTCTTCATTTTTATGAATGATTTTTTTTTTTCGACATCTTTTATTGGGAGACGACTCAGGAATTCCGTGGAACATAGAATGCTGTAAGGAGCTGAGCAGCAGACTTAAGGGCTTAAGGAGGAGTTGCATTGAATAAGTTAATTTGTAATGAAAATTAGAAATTTTACAATAGCATTTGATGTGCAGGGTTTAAATTTATTAACAATGTAATATACTCGTAATTTGGCAACGTTTTGACCAGTGCCCTTTCAAGTGCCTGTGAAAAGTATTATACACAATATAAATGCAATAAACGAACGGTCTATAAGCATCATAAACTGTTAAACATTCTATTTAATATAGATCTCATTTTTTCATTACTTTCGGAAATAATTTATTTCATGTCATGTTACAACTTATTTTGTTGGATGTCAATGCCGTTATGATGTCAATTAATTTAAGAAGTGTCATGTCTTTGTTGGTCTGTTCATTTAAAATTGTTCAAGAGAGTGGAATAGATGTTGTGTAGGCTCCTAATATCTCTCTGTCATTAATGGGCTTCTCATTCTGTTTTAGGTTGATAAACTCGCGAAATTATCTAGATTTTTTATTTGGTTCTAGGTGTAACTCTACTGCCTCGTCATAGTTGAAGGTATGTTTTTAAAGTGCCGTGTTGTAACATTTGCCACTTTTTCTTTCGAAAAGAATGACAAATATCATCTTCAAAACTAACTACGGCCCTGGAGTCTGAACGACTCCAGATACAAAGACTTGGCCATTTAATGTGATCGTCTAGCAAGGGTAGGACTCTATGTTATGTTTACGTAATAATTCAAGTTCGTGATAATTGAGATTAGTGAAAATAATTGGGAAACAAAGATGGTAAATAAAACACAACGGTTAGACCCAGACAATCAGCTATTTATTAAGGGTCTAAAAAAATATAGGGGAAAGCCTCAGGCATAAAACCCCTTTAGGTGGTGTTTGGTCACTTGTTTAAAACTAAATGATGAGACGTTAACAGCTAGCAAAGGCGAGTATAACAATCTAGGAAAAGAAACTATAACAATACAGCACAGACGATAATCAGGATAATCAGAGCAACTTCCATAATACAAGAGTATAGTAACATGGTAAATATAGCAGCTTCAATGGTACAGCAAGAATTAATAGTCATAGCAAATATATACTTCAATAATGCAACAGGATAATAAGCATGGCAAATAAGTAAATGACTAATTATGACCATCGTCATGGTCACGGCCCCAGGGTATGTGAGCCATAACTATAATATTGTATGAGCTAAGGAATTGGGAACACGGGGAAGGTCATGGAGGTCCAGCGGCGGCTCTGAAAAAATGACAGAAAGTTTCGCGGTTGATATAAAAAGGTATATTCTCTCATGCCTTATAGCACATGATGGTAACGGTCCCTACCTTAAGGCGTCTGGGACCGGCCCTTCAAGGCCTTCGATCCAGGAACCTAAGAAATCTCATACAACAGTATAGGAATGGTCCACAATCTCGAGACCCTAAATGAAATATCATGTAATACGAGCATATAGATAAATAAATAGCAGTACGAGATCATGGCATAAATAAACAACAAATCTTCATAGAATATCAATCACAAGTAAATAATAAGAACCAGAATGCATTAGGGACATAAATAGCAGAGACAGGTATAAGTAAACGATCATAAGCAATATAAATAATGAAAGTAAAAAATCTACATAATCAACCGAAGGAAATATACATAACGACAACAAGGTACATCACGACAGTAAGAAGAATAAGTTAACACAGTACGAAATATACACAACAATAACCATGGCTAGTAAGGCAAGTACATTACACAGTAAAATGACCAAGAACAACAGTACAAGACATACATAATGATAACATGACGTAGAGGTAACTTAACAACGTTAACCTTCGATATAACACCAGAGTGCTACGTACACTGGTTACATCCATTATTCCATATCGACCATACTAGTACTACCACTAGTGGAGGTCTCCATACGTTCCTGCTTAATCACAGGCTCAGAACTACAGAGAGATTGGCAATTCCTATTGTACCATAGGGTACAGTAAATAAAGCTGATCGGTTACACTCCAGTAACACATTGTAGAAAGCTGTAAAATAAGGCATTCGTTGTTATGGTAGACACCTGAACTGCAAAGGCTATAATATCGAACATGATGGAATCACATGCTATAAGGAGTTACAAGAATCAAACAAAGTATTAAGTGCACAAAGGAAATAGAGTTATAGGAATCAGACAAAGCATTATGCGAACAAAGGAAATAGAATTATATGAATCAAACAAAGCATTATGTGAACAAGGAATTAGTTATATGGAGTTAAACAAAGCATTATGTGAAACAAAGGAAATAGTTATATGAAATCAAACAAAGCATTATGTGAACAAAGGAATTAGTTATATGAAGTTAAACAAAGCATTATGTGAAACAAAGGAAATAGTTATATGCAATCAAACAAAGCATTATGTGAACAAGGAATTAGTTATATGAAGTTAAACAAAGCATTATGTGAAACAAAGGAAATAGTTATATGAAATCAAACAAAGCATGATGTGAACAAAGGAATTACATTCATAAGACAACAGTATTAACGACAAATGCCCAAACACAACCTAATAATACATCATTGAATTAAACAATAATTAGGGAACAATCTATATAATGGTATAGATACGAAAGCACTAAATTTCCTGAAACAATGAGAATTCCAATGTTGTTTACAAAACAAAGAGGTTAGTAAACTGGATGGATCATTCCTAATAATTAAATTAATCTGAATTCTACCTGTAAAATAGATTCGAGCGGCACTCCAGGTAGCAATGGCTTCGGTTTTTGCACTCACAAACACTCACTAAAACTTTCGAAAAGGGAACTTAATACGCTCAGCGGTCCTCTGATAATAATCAACACCATCTTCCATTTCTTCTCTCTGCCGGTTCCCCTGACACGCAGTCGCAAAACGCGCTAACTTCACGTTTCTATCCATCGAATGTATTTTGACAATCAACTCTCTTTTCTCCTTCGATGTACGTGAGGCCAGTGGCGTCTCAACATAGGGTGGATTGGGACTACGATTTTTTTGTATGAAAGAAAACCTAGGATGTTACAGTGTCCTTTCAATCTGTCCCTCAATTTTTGTTTCGTTGGTGCAATGTATATGTTAGGCCCGAAGACCGAATACGCTCAGTGGTCGGAAAAAACGGCCACATCGCGTTCTGGCTGTCTTCGAACGCACAGAACGCGTTTTGGTTGTTTTTAAACGCTCGCAACTCGTTCTGGTAATTGTTAAACAGCCGGAACGCGTTTGTCTAACGGCAATTGGTTCAAATGTAAGACCCTGTAGTTTTTTACATTTTTAGAATAATAAAAATAAGTTGTGTCCGAACATGTTTGGTACTCGTGGTCTAGCATTTCTTTATGAGCACTGAGCACATACAAAACTATTGTATTTTTGTCGACCCTGTACCTATTGGAATCAACATGTGATACATTTTTGGAATCAGCTCAGCTAGAGTAATCCGGAAATGGAGACGAAATAGTTCAATTTAAAAAAAATGACGGTGGTGTCATAACTCGAAAATAATTCACGCTGTATATTAGATTATTATTTTAAAATAAGGTATATTAAAATAAAAATCGATGTGTTTCAGGATTATTTCTTTAAATGGTCTGATTAGCTAAAAATGAATTTGTTCCATACTTTACGGATACAATTTAAATGTACTATGTAATTCGAAATGTCATTCAAACAGTTCTTGTAAAAATAAGTAACGTACCTATGTAAAGTACACAAAAGTTCGGAAAAACCCGTCGTTTGTATTTAATTGTAGTTTTCAATAATTGAATTGTTTCTAATAAAGTAATTAAAAGAGTTATAAATTCAAGTTTGTTTTGTTCTCCACAACAAGTTGGATTTGTAGAAAATAAATTGAAATTCATTTGTTCAATAAAGAACTTTTCGCTTTTTAATTCATGCATTTATATATTATATGCTCGACAATATAAGTTTATTAGTGTAACTTTCTTCCTAGAACTGAAAAACAATTATAAGAAATTTAATATTGTTGAAATGATTCGGCAAGAAAAACCGAACCCATCTTTGGTATCCAATTGTAGTTGTCAATTATTGAATTGTATTTCAATTTTCAACTTTGTTTTATGAGGGACAATATAAATTTTATCTTACGCAGGTAGAAATCGGCAAATAATACAAGTCGAACATTAAGAACGCGTTGTGAGCGTTGAACAATTGACAAAACGCGTTCCGGCTGTTTAACAATTACCAGAACGCGTTGCTAGCGTTTAAAAACAACCAAAATGCGTTCTATGCGTTCGAAGACAGCCAGAACGCGATGTGGCCGTTTTTTCCGGCCACTGAGCGTTTTCGGTCTTCGGGCCTAACATATACATCCTCACAATCAATACAATTGATCTTCAGTGCCACATGTGATGTTTCGTTTACTGGTGTTGGTGATTTTAATTTGCTATACAGGGTCATTCACGAGGAACCTCACCCATATTTATCCGGGAAACTACAGAACGTCTTTTCATGAAATTCAGCACTTATAAGTATTTCACGATGCTGATGAAATCTAAAATATTTTCAAGGCATGAGCACCTCCGGTTTTTCCGGAAATGACGTCAACTTCCGTTTTTCAAATTAGAACACTATTTTTTTATTGCAGAAATAGATTCCTTATAAAATTTCATGTTATTTTGATGTAACATTTTTCAGTTTTGGTCGGAAAATTCTCTCTGAGCGGGAAAATTGGAAAAAAAAATAGAAAATAGAGCTCCACTGAAACAAGAATAACTTCGAGGTTTTTGGATGGAAAATTTTCATTTTTGGGATTTTTTAAGATGTAAGATTGAGGTATCCACTTTAAAAATCGATTCATGATACAGGGGAGAAAAAATCGCTTTCAAAGTTAGGGATGACAAAATCGTGAAAAATCAATTTTTTCAAACCCATTTTTTTATGGCAGATATTGGATCTACGTTAAAAAATAATGTGAGTGTATGCATCACACCCTTGCCCTAAAGTGAATATTTTCTGAGTTATTCACAAAAAACTGTTTTTCGTCTTGAATTTTCAGCTATTTCTTTTCCCTTCACGCCAAAAAGATGAAATTTTCAGGAACTGTTATTTGAACCATGCTGTAGATTTTCCACCCCTTCTTGAAACCTACTTCAAGTTAATATCAGGAGAACCATGGCAAACTCTCGCAGTTATAACTAGAGAAGATGCTCAAAGTTTTGACCGTTAATTTCTGGACATTTATACGTCTCAGGAATGCTTCGTGCGTTGCTCTCCTTATTTCATCGGGAGGAAGACATCTGTTAAAGTGTTTAAAAACCAAATTGAGTTTCAAACCTATGAATCTAAAAATCTGCATTCCTCTTTATCAGTCAGGGGAGTTGAGTAGACAATATTTTTTATCCTACCCCAAACATAATAGTGTAAAAGAGTTAAATCGGGAGAACGTGGTGGCCAAAGATGTGGACCATTGTTCGCCAACCATCGATCTTCAAATTGCCTGTATAGGATATTTGACATATTGAGTGAATAGTGTGGAGGCGCGCTATCTTGTTGATACCATTAATTAGTCATTATGGTTTTGTACTAGCGGCTCAATTATTTGAGTCAATATGTCAGAATATCTATCTCCTAAGGGAGAACATTCTTTAAATAATGCAAACATGTGTAGTGTTCTATCTTACCAGTTAAAGTCCCATCATAAATGTGAACATCGAGAATTGCATTATATTTGATGGCGCAAAAACATTGTAACTCCAGGTCTCTTGAAAGTTCCATTGTCTGAAGTGGTGGTTGTTCTCTTCATCAGAATAATGACTGAACCATTGTTTGTGAATTTAGATTCATCTGTCCAAATTATACATTCCAAAAAGTTTTCATTCTCTTGAAATCGAATCATCATAGCTTCGCAAAACTCTGTTCTCCTGACGAAATCAGTTTCCTTCAAATGCCGTACCCTATTGAATTTATATGGGTGCATTTTATGTTTTTTTAATATTCTCGAAACACTCGATTGAGATAATCCCAGAGCAATCTCGGCATCTTTGAGAGAATTTTGAAGATTCACACGAAAATATGCAAGAACTGTAATTTCGTTGTTCACATCTTCTCCTACACTTTTTTCTCTGTGTATAGTTTTCTTAACGAAAGATCCGACATTTCTCAAGTTTGTTATGGTTCTGTTAATGGTATCTCTCGTTGGTCTGGGTCGGTCAGGAAACCTCTCAATGAACAGTCGAATCGTTCTATCTACAACTTTATAACATTCTCCAGGAAGTAGAATTAGTAAAATTAGGCATAGTGATCGATTTTATAACTTAATATTAATACGAATTATCACCAAATTAATAGTAAATACGGAATGCTACTGAATAAAGAGGAATTTTGCCGATGTAATTATTGATATCTATCTTAAAAAAAAAGAATGTAAAACATGGTAAGTTTTGGCATATGGTTCATAAGGAATTATTAATTTATCACTGGAGAGAAAACCGAAGGCCGATTAGTTGAAATAAAGAGGTTTCCGATACAAATTCGAATCCAAATTCGCCATCTATTTAGGAACAACCGGTAACTATTTTCTCTTGCATATTAGGGTAGTAAAATCTAAAACATGGTTCAAGTAACAGTTCCTGAAAATTTCATCTTTTTGGCGTGAAGAGATTAGCAGGCGCTAAAAAAGAGGCATAGCCCAGAGCTTGTTTGGACGGAATCAAGAGAGGTAAATTTTCATCACGTAATAATTAAACAATCGATTCTGCATCAATCCATGCGGGTGTTGGCGGTGCAGATAACTCCGGGCCATTTTTCAATGTTTCCTATACGATATTAATCAACAGCCACTCGGACCTTCCTCAAGATCGGATTCTGTCCGCCGATCACCGGCTCTTATCTGGCCCGAGGAGCAGGACTAGTTCTTCGCGAACGCCAGCGGCTTGACAGACTATGGAGGCGCCGTGGAGTAAACCGATACACTGTCGATACATAAATCAGCAAAAAAATCGGCAACTTCCTCAACTGATTACCCTGATGGGTCAGGGACGTATTCAGAATATTCGTAATAACCAGGGACAGTTGAAACCATTACTATTAGTATAGTTCAAATGTGCCTTTTTTGTCGAGTGTTTTTGTAGTACATAGAAATAGTTACTTTCATAACTAGTGCAGCGAGAAATATTTTCTTCAATGAAACTGCCGTAACCCGAATGACGAGAAACTCAATGCGGGTAAGAAGTTGTGTGCCACACGAGTTAAGAACAATAATTTTTCATCAAACGATCACAATTTTCAAGGCTAATACCACTAGTGGTGAGAATTTTTTGAGAACACTTTTGTATTTTGGGAATTATGCGTTTAAATTCCACGAAACAAAGTTATCCTTAAAATACCACGAGCCGAAGGCGAGTGGTATTTCGGGATCACTTTGTTGAGTGAAATTTGTATAATTTTCAAAAAACGACAGAATGTTGTCAAAAAAAATTCGAATCTCGTGGGGTATTTGGAAAGATCATTCAACCATATAAATCAAACGAAATAAAAAATAGTTTTTTGTTCAAAAATAACTAGATCGAAGCATAATAAAAATTATTCATCTTTATTTTCCAAATAATAATTATTGATAGTACAATTATTATACACATTACGAGCATTATTTTCGAATGATGAAGTAGATACTGATGTTGTTTCTTGAAGGACATTTTTTTTATTCCTTATGGCAGTGATTATTTTTTTGTGATGTTGTTGGCCCAGTTGGAGATACGGTTTCACTGACGCTGCAGAAGAATGGCCTGTTATCTTTATCAGCTGTTCCTCGCCAATCCCTGCTTTGGCTAATTGGCTGACAGCAGTAGCTCGATGCGAGTGGTTGGTTATCTTCGACTTGGTTGTGTTGATGCCAATGAGTTCTGCCGATTCTTTTGTCCATTTAGCTATCGTATTGGGACCGACTGGGGAGTTTTTGAACCATGAACCATATTTCCAATTCTTATGTGGAGTAAGAAATAGTCTTTCAGTGGTTATGTTAGCAGTTCTTTTGGATACAACTAGCTTATATAACCGCACCAGGCAAATATCTTCTTCAATATTGGGAGCCAGCCATTTCGTTTCCGCACATTTTTGGACACCACCTTATCTTGTTTTAGAAAATATCGGATTGTAGGCAATTCAGCCCGTGTGATTACCATCGTTTTCAATTTCGAATTGGAAATGCGAAATTAGGCATGATGAACCCTCTCCTCAGCGCTTAGCAAGCTCCAATGCATCAATAAAATAAAATTTTCTCTTCAAACCGTCTGGATTATCTTCTTTACATAAGTTGACCATCTTTTTGTGTTGCCCCAAAGACAGCGCTTTGGCACTAACGTTTCTTTTCTCAGGGCCTACTTGCTAAATACGCCTCTTGGCATTTCGTGCATCCCGCGCCGTTTTAAGAGCTACGTCTGTGAATGGATCGAACCTAACGCCCCATTCGGATTAGAATTTTTCCTGCAGCTGTTTGGCATTATTATTCCACAAGGTTTTTACGACACTTTCCTTGTAGTCTGATCCATCTCTTTTCTTCATATTGAAAGCCCAGTCTAGCATAATATTATTGAGTTCTGACAAACTTGTTTTTTCATTTACAAGGTATTCCCGGGCAGCACAGAATTCTTCGAATTGTTTCCAAATGTAGGATCTTGACTTCACTGTATTAAGCGGCACACTTTTCTTCACACATTCCTCAATTGAAGTAATATTACAATTCCCAAAACGTTTCATTTTCATCTACTTTATGGTAAAATACGAAAATAAACTGACAGAACTGCCAAATGTGCTGTTGAAGTTATCGCTAACAACTGCAAGCAAATACTGTCAAGAGACGGCATCACAGACAACATAAGCCTCATTACTTCGCTGCCCTGCCTATTATAACTAAGGCATGCTATGCAACTAAGTAATATCAAGAGATGGTGCAACACTAAATACTGCACTCAGAAGATCAGTCAGTATTCTCATAGAATAACAGAAAATTGCCTTGGTAGGCATGTTTCTCCAGCAAAGTGCCGGTCTGATGGTGATAAGTTCTTGTATATTTGTGTTGTTTAATGTGATATCTATATGTCCAGTGTAGCACAGAATTTATTATAGTGTGTGAAGTGTGTTAAATTCAGGTTTAGTGTTGTAACTGTTTAACCACTTTTGGCCTATCAATTGTTGAGAGATTTCATTTTTCTGAGAGCAAGTACACGACCCTTCTTGAATCATCGTAATTCCTCACAGAAATAACCACTTCTTTGTGCAGTGAAACATCCTTAGGACTTTCCACATCTCCTCACATATCACATTTGAAATCATAAACTGTGTTCGGCAGCGATGTTCTTCGCCTCTCTTTTTATTGACATAAAGATCTCTCTTGATCGAAATATTTCTTATTTCAATGCCACAACCACAAGAAATTACCTCGAAATCTCGAATTGAAACGTTCTGTTCGAAAGTCAAACTGACATTTGAAAAATTCTGTTTGACCTAACCGTCAAGGTAAGGGTCTTTCAATCAATGATCTCTAACAAATTGATTCGTAATTTTGACTTTTATATGAAATCAAAATTTTTCATCGTTAAACGTCTTCATATACTGACGAAACCATACTTTTTTGAAATAAAATACTCTTAAATATGCTCTGATGTGTTAGGAAGAGTATTACTTTTAGAGTTCGTCCTAACTACCATCACACAATAATTACTAGTAATTAATTACTAATTTGTTGATTTTTCATCATTCACTTCACTGATCTCAGGTATCGGGTAATTATGTGAATTGAGGATGGCATGTGCCAGCTGTACGAGGATTTGAAGTCATTGCGCATGTCAATACACCAGGTTCTCAGCCAGCGGCGGCGCAAACACTACTCAATAATAATAATAGTTTCATTGTCCAACAGAAAATCCATGTACAGAACTAAGTAATAATTATTCATTTAATTCAAAATTGCCATTTATATTCTATCAATGCATTGAAATAAAAAAACATTTAAGTTATAAAACAAAATTGTTAATCGAACAAGTAGAAAACATGTTAAAAGCTCTGACGTGAGGTCATTTCGAATATCTGTAGTGGCAATTATTTGTCCACACACACCGATATATCATTATATTAAATCAATGGTGAATTACCGACATAAGGTCAGGAGCTTTTGTGTGCTAGTTCTGAAACATTTTCTGAACTCTGAAACAAACTACAACAATGGCCACAAAGAATATGAAAGATTCAATAATCATCTATAGCTTGAAATTTTCCTTCGGGTTCGTTCGAAGCTGAAATTCCCTTCTCTTGAAAATCAACCAGAAGTTTTATCTTTTCTGTAGCAACACAATCAAAAATGGTAAACTCTTGTCGTCTGAAACTCCTTATTTATTCAAGTCCAAAGAAGGAAGACAATTTCCTGCTAAATACTGAATCTTATCGTCAAAACAATTATTATTAAGATCTTCTTAAGGAAGACTAGTTAGGTACAAAACTTTTCACTTAATCTGAATATTTCGAGAATTGATATACAAAAACAGAAACATACGAGTTCTGTAAAATAAGTTATGAAACTGGCAACGTTGACAGTCAATCGGTTGTGCGTAGAGATTGTTTTTGTGAAAAAGTTTTTTCTCTTGTGTTTTAAAAATGAATGACATCAATTTCGAGCATCGGTGTGGTATCATGTTTTGCTTCAGACTTGGGCACAGTGCAACGGAATCTCTTCTTAAACTTCAGCAGGACTACGGAGATAATGTTTTGTCACGCGCCCAGGTCTTCTTCAAGAACCGATGAAAAAGTCAACAGAATCCGGAATGTTGTGCGTTCAGATCGTCGGTTGACAGTCAAACTGATAGGGGAAGGGTTAAATTTGACTCACACCACAGTTCATTAAATTTTTACCGATGAATTGGGGATGAAACAAATCTGAGCAAAAATGATTACAAAATACCATTTCAATAAACGATTTTTAGGCCTGTAAAAACCATCCTGTGGCTCCTCAGCCTCCTTATTCGCCTGACTTGAGTCCTTGTGACTTTTTCCTCCTCCCAAATTTGAAAAATTACCTAAAGGGAAATCATTGTGCGACAGTCGAAAAAGTTCAAACGGCCGTAACCGACCAGTTGAAAGCTATTTCAGTATAGGAGTTCCAGCACTGCGATAAGGAATGGTAGAAACGTCTAAAGCGCTGTGTGGCCTCAGAAGGAAGTAATTCTGAAGATGACAATATAGAATAATAAGGTTTCCAAAAAATAGTGTGATACGAAAACAAATTGAAAATAATATCTGTTTTCCTTTAGTTTTGTCCTAAGCTCAAATTCATTTTTCTTAAGAACCAACGAGACGAATGTATATATTTTCCATCCAATAAGCTTCGAAACTTCGAAACACCGTATTCATTTAGTCAAAATTACGAAAGAGCAATGATTATTCGGAAACTAATCCTTTGACGCGGCTCAAAGACCCTTTGAGGATAAATCATCTTGTATAGACATAGCGGAACATTGAATTATCTCAGAGCACAATTTTTTGTTAATGACAACTTCACATGAAATGATCAAGCACGTGGAAATATTCATCCATTCCTTTATTTATTCCACGAATCCCTTCTTCGAAAAAGAAAAAACTTCTTGTGATATACAGCTAAGAGTATTATATTTAAGAATATGTAACATATTAACTACTTAGTCGCATCCGGACACAAATTTTCATTGAAATATGACGAATATCTTATGAGGTATTGAAAACATAACTTTCCGAAATTTTTTACTAATTTCTTAGTGTGACGATTTATTCGATAAATATTTATAAATATTTTTCCGAACTAATTCGAATATCTTCCATGCTACAACTTGATCGGATGAATTATCTAAGAGTTATTGATGAAACCAATTTTCAGGTGCTAATAACTGCTAAAACATTAGACTGATTTAGCCTAATAATGAACTTGACCGAGATATTTAGATAATTCACCTTTTTTGAAAATATGAAAACTGGAGATAATATCTCCTTCGGACGGTAGAGAGTATAGTGCTGACCGGACGAATCTACTCAATTTTGACCACGAATCATTAATCAGATAATTGAACGTAACCGATTGGGACCATTTTCGGTTCAATATTAAAAAAAATACACATATTTGGGCGAAACGATATCAGGCTGTTCTATGAGTTTTTCGAACTAGAACGGGGCGTCTAAAAGGAGAGGGAAGAGGTTCGTGGCGTCCGCCATTTTGTGGAGTTTTAGTCACGATAGAATAGTACTCGGGGACGCATCGCACATTATGCCTATGAGCATCTCTATCCTGGAGAAACCGAGGAGAATGGATGAACGACCCCGTCATAGCCCAAAGGTCATGGATTGGGGCGCTATATCTGCTAAAGGCATAATTGATCCTTATTTTCATGAAGATCAACGAGGCCGAACAATTACTGTTAATAGTGATCGTTATTCGATATGTTGAGATATTTTTTGGTCCCAGAGTTGAAGCAGTTTGCAGGTTTCAATTTGAGAACGTGATTTCAGCTAAATGGGGCCACTTGCCATACTTCCAATGATACAATGGAAGTTGATAACAAATTATTCCCTAATAAAGTCATTTCCCGAAGGGGTAACATAAACGGACCTCCGAGAAGCCCCGACCTTAGCCCACTTAACTATTTTACATGGGGATTCCTTAAAAGTAAGGTTTATCAAAATAATCCGACTAATCTAACCCAGTTGAAGCAAAACATCAGGTCAGAAATGGCAGCAATGTCAATAGCTATGTGTCAACGTGTTATCAACAATCTTCGTTCCCGTTTAGAAGAGTGACTGCAACGCAACGGTCATCATTTCGATAACATCATGTTTTCCAAAGAATTCTCCAATTTATATGTTAGTAATAAACAATAAACTTTTTTTGTTGCTCATAAATATTTTTATCTTATTGAATTTACAAATACCCGATACCCTTTCTGAAAACTTTGTACTATTATACTGCACTAATATGATTTCAAATCCAAGGACGTCCAAGCTATAGAAATGTATTTATAAAAATTTCAAGTCCGAACCTGAGCACTATCTTGACCAATTTATAAATAAACCTGAACGTCCGTCAGCGTTTTTCAATTTCCAATATGTTATTATTCGATTGGGCAACTAATTAGGTAAATTTTTAGCTACTGTTCCATTTTACATCCGGACAACTTGAATTATGATTCTGGATGGAGAGAATTTTGAATTATTGAAACTAGATCGTGATGAAGTATCGAACTCGGTCAGATTAGTTTTATATTGCCAATTATGAAAACGTCATTTTAATGAAATAAAAACACTCCTCTGAATATTGTTGATGAGAAATTTTTGATGGTAGATTACAGAATTTTCACATTATAAATTGACACTACAGGTATAAGCCAAATGAGATGAACCCTTGAAGCACCTAAGAAAAAAGTCAGATTTGATTTTCATGTTTAAGATCATGAATATCTCTTACGATTCACCCGACTTGACTTCTACGATACTTTATCACGTATCCAAGAGGACGTTTCAAAATGAAAAATTACTTGTTTTAGGTAGATTCAATACGAAGCTTGGCAGGAATTCGCATATAATGAGAATGTATGATTTTTTCAATAAATAATGTAATTGTTGAGATTCATTTAATGTAAATTTGATGTGATTCATGTGAAAGTCAGAGGAATTTTCTTCTTTCATGTCGATTTGCGACTTTGTACATCTAAGAATTAACAATTTGTCGTTCATGAGTATCGGAGGATACTCTTTTGGGATTATTCCTATTTGTAACCCGAAGCGGAATAAATAAGAAATTAAATAAAAAAATATTTGCAAAATCTAAATAGATAAGCTAAGATCAGCTTGAACCTCTTTATTGTGCAACACAAGCAGATATGGGAGGAACCATAAAAACCGTCTCTCCTTATGTGAAAGGGTTTTCAGAAAAAAATGACAAGAATTGGAAATAAATACCATAAAACACCCGTTTCAGGACACAAGATATCATCAGGTCTAACATAACAAAAATTAAACCGGATAATGAAAATCATTGAACCAAGAATTGTATTTATGAGATATCATGCGAATGCAGATGACTTTTTATCAGAAAAACAAAGGGCACCTAGAAAGTGAGAATAAAAGCACATCAGAAGCTTTCTGAAGTGTTAAACTCCGATAGTCGGAGTTGGTCCAACATGCTGTCAATAAGAATCATCTGATAAAATGGAGACGTATATCTATCATATCTAAAAAAGAGATACCTTCAAGAAAAAATCAACGAAGCCGCATATATAAAAATCGATTTTGATGCCAATGGTGCTCCATCTATTGAGTTAACGGAAGGGTGTAAGCCGACTGTTCGAAGCAACTTGAGAATGGAGGGAAGAGAAAAGGAGAAGTAACTCCGTGTATTAGAGTGGCCCAAAAACTGATCCAAACTAGGAGGCGCTGCTGTCGCAACTGGGTGAAAATTGACATTGACACAAACGTGCAATTTTTCGGGAATGTAATCTGTAGATGGTTTACTTGCAGTGTGGATTATTTTGTTTTTGTTGTTCATTGATTTTTTGTGTCAGCGCATATGTACTAATGGTTAGAGTAGATTTTGAATTGTAGTATTGTATGAAATTTTTTTTAATGGTATCGTTTTTATTGTTTAAAGGTTGTTTCCCGTTTATACTTATAAATACCCTGTATTCTACAGGGTCTTTCACGAGGAACCTCACCCATATTTATACGGGAATCTAGGTACTGAACGTATTTTCATGAAATTCAGCACTTATAAGTATTTCACGATGCTGATGAAATCTAAAATATTTTAAGGCATGAGCACCTCCGGTTTTTCCGGAAATGACGTCAACTTCCGTTTTTCAAATAACAACACCATTTTTTTATTGCAGAAATAGATTTCTTAGAAAATTTCAAGTTATTCCTGAAAATTTCATCTTTTTGGCGTGAAGGGAAAAGAAATAGCTGAAAATTCAAGACGAAAAACAGTTTTTTGTGAATAACTCAGAAAATATCCACTTTAGGGCAAGGGTGTGATGCATACACTCACATTATTTTTTAACGTACAATAGATTCAATATCTGCCATAAAAAAATGGGGAGCTAATTTGAAAAAATTGATTTTTCACGATTTTTTCATCCCTAACTTTGAAAGCGATTTTTTCACCCCCTGTATTATGAATCGGGATTTCGATTCTTAAAGTGGATACATCAATCTTACATCAATTTTCCATCCAAAAACCTCGTTATTCTTGTTTCAGCGGAGCTCTATTTTCGAATTTTTTTCGAATTTTCCCGCTCAGAGAGAATTTTCCAACCAAAACTGAAAAATGTTACATCACAATAACTTGAAATTTTCTAAGGAATCTATTTCTGCAATAAAAAATGGTGTTCTAATTTGAAAAACGGAAGTAGACGTCATTTCCGGAAAAACCGGAGGTGCTTATGCCTTGAAGAAATTTTAGATTTCATCGGTATCGTGAAATACTTATAAGTGATGAATTTCATGAAAATACGTTCAGTAGTTTCCCGTATTGTTTCCCTGTATTGTTTGGAATATGCCAGACTCTTTCAGAGCTAATGAAAATCTCCTAATGAACATACCTTTGTCCTACACAACTGGATGTTTTCGAATGAAGAGACCACATAATTGTCCAAAGTTTATGAATAGCACAATAATTCTCTTATGTACCTCCCCAGTTTCTTTTTTTATTCATAATAGATTAACCAAGCACTCTTCGAACTAGTAGTTTATCAGTGAAAGTTATTGTTTTGCGTGATATATTTATTTTCCATTCGTTTTAATTGGCTGTAAACCACGATTCCATTTGCTAGAAACTGATGACATGACAGATTTACTGAAATCATTCAAAGGAGATTTAAGAATTTGGATGATTTCATTTGATGCTGTCAATGGAGTAACAGGAATTGTCGTGACTGCTCGAAGGCATCAAAAGAAGTTGTTAAATGATCGTCTACACGAACTTAGGTGATGGAAAGTGTAACATCTTGTGCATACAAATCTACGTAAGAGTGTAGAAAACATTAACAGGAATGGAAAATATTTTATATCTATACACTAATAATTTTTGCGCCCCTTTCCTTCTTTATCAAACTAGTGAAATAGCGTAATATCAGGGATTTGTAACAGGTCCAATTATCTCGGTCAAATCCGTTGATTATGTGCATCTGAATTTTTTGTTCATGCATTGGAAACTTTAGAAACGTTTGAAGAACGAATTCCTAAAAATCAAGTGAATATAGAATTGAAAAATTCATTGGTATAAAAAAATGCTGAATAATTCAGTTATAATAAGTTACTCCTTATTATAAGGTTTTCATTCACTTAAATTGAGTAAGGCGGAATGAAAATTATAGATTTAGAAAAATGAGAATACCAGCTAATAAATCTGGGTATAGAATGCTACAACACAATACAATACTTTTTCAAAATACCTATTCGTACTGCCACAAAACGAGGTTTTCGTCTGTGATCATCCTGCAAAGAAATAGATGCAATATCAATTAAATTGGGCAATATAGCAGGTGATGATAAAATATGTTGCGAAGCATCTGTCATCGAAAATCACCGTCTCCTTCCAAATCAAACAATGAGAAATAACCGGTATAGCCTCTTTAACCACGATAATAGTCCATCAGAACATAGAACCTCCTCATGCGAGTCCCAGAAACATAGAATCGCGCTCTGGCATCGAGTCTTACCCATTGTATTTCTTTCATGAACGATCATAGTTTATCTATTTTTGCAAGACGAAGCACATGCACTACATTTCATATGACTAACGGTACAGCCATCGATAATACAACCTGGATGTATTTTCTTGTGTGTGGGGCCTTCCTTCATCGTGCCCGTGAAGTTAACAATGGTTGAGTTATGGTATAATCGATTTGCGTTCTCATATGAATGAAGGAAAAATCGAATGTTGAATGTTTGACAGGATGAGTATTTTTTGAACCTGATAACCTTGTGGTAGGTACGATTATGGCTGCAATGGCGGTTTGTATCATCGAAATAGAATATAGAAGGTTTTCATGATAATCCAAGCATTACACGCTTCTCGTATTCTATGCAAGGCAGATTTTGAGAGGTTGGGAAACAATGTTCGGTTAAAGGTTCGGGACTTTAATCGGGCACCTTCACGGTAGATTGTCCGGGTTGACCAAGTTTTTTCGTTTATTCCTAACTTTGGTTTGGCTTGATCAATATTGATGAAATTTGTAGCATAATAAAATATTATTGCCCAATTTCAATAATCATTACCCAATATATATTTACCTACTTGGAATAGCTTCCAAGTTATAATTGATTCAATGTTTTTTTTTGGGAGTTATAGAAAAATCCGAATTTTATTTGCTCAAAACTCCTGAATCATTAGTCGGATTTGGCACAATAACGAACTTGATCAGTATATTTAGGCAGATAGCCTATTCTGAAAATATGAAAATTCTAGCTTATGTGTTTTGAAAGATAGAGAGTATGCAGACGACCGGTTGGCAGGATGGACATACTCAAGTTTAACCCTGTATTTTTTATCAGGACTTAATCGGTTTTCTGATATTTCAATTTAAATATTTTAAATTGATTTTTTCGTTTCATAAACGGCGAAGTACCATATTTCAGAAATCTATTCCGTATAGAAACCAATAAATATTCAATGAACGGTTTTCATAGAATCTTCAGTTAGGCTTATCCATCATCTGTTATTGATAGTGGTGTTGTATCGTCTAAAACAGAGATTTGCATACTTTTTTTTCTCATAGACCACTAAACATTTTGCTGGATCTGGTTGACACCCTGCAGCTATTACATTGACTAACTTACTTCCAAAACCCGAAAAAAGTATATGTCTATGTAAATCTGTGTTGTGGCTATTTTTCAATCAACTATGAGTTAAAAGTTTTCGAAAAAATGGTGAGAATTTATATTGCTTTGATTATGCTGTGAGTATTGTCATTTAATATATGTTTCAGTCTAAATAGCGTCTTCATCCAACAGTTGGATTCCTACTTTACCTTTTTGTATTCTAAGATTGACTCACAGTACAAGAAACCATTGAGCTCCCACTTTGGAGTGGTACAAAGTAAAAATCAATATTTTCTTTTTTGTAGCTATTTATTCAAACACAAAAATTACTACACTTTTAATTATGTTGTTATAACAGTCTTAGTAGAATCAAAATTAAACATCAAAACTAATAATGATAACTATTTGGAAAACAGCCACAATATAATCAAAATTTTGATTGCGACTGTTTTTAAAATAATAATCATTATTAGTTTCGATGTTAACTTTTATCTCAGATTACCATTGCAATCTGAGATAAAAGTTATAGTTTTAATGGAATGGATGTACTTTGTGAATTGACAGCAAATCATCAATATTTGGCTTGAGTTTAGTTGAGTATAACCGTGAATCTCCTCGCTTTGTAATATTTAATCTGCTCCGTTTTTTGTCAAGAAGTTTGTTACAGCACTAAAACTGCGTTCGACAAGAGATGACGAAGGAAAGGCTATGAGAAATTTTTGCATAATTCCCCACAGTCCTGGATATTTTTCAGGTATTTGTGCCTGCAGCCGAAATGATTGATACCCTCTTTTGAATGCTACTTTGAGCTCCTCAGCTTGAGTAGCTCTTCTTTCAGTACCACATTTTCCGCTTCAGTTTCATCATATGGATTTATTATCCAAGGTGGTATATCCATCGATAGAATGTCTTCAAATCTGATTTTAAAATCATCATACAGGGCAATCAAATGTTGAACATAAATCTGAATAGCTTCGTCGAGGCATTCTACCTGCGATAAATTTGGAAACTGGATTCACGTCGGCCAATATTTTGCTTCATAAATTTCAGCTTACCAAGGAAAGCTGAAATTTCACTCTTTGTTTTTATCAAATTGAGGCTGTCCTCTTGTAACTGTAGGTTGAGGTCATTGAATTTTTTGAACAAATCTGTCAAATACGTAAAAGTTCATGCAAGTTCAGACACGACTTAAACTGTCAATTGTCAACTAAAGTTGACAATTTTCGATATGAATTTGTAAAGATAGAAGAAATCTCAATATCGGATGTTTTTAACCCATGATAAATATGGTAAAGAAAAGAAATTGAGTTAATTGAATTTCTTCAAATCGCAATGACAGATATTGTAATCTGTTGTATGCAGAAAAAAAAATTAACATCATATTATTTTTTTAAATAAATTTTTAATGTGTCAAAAGTATCCAAATTAGAGATTTCTTTAACCTTCAAAAATTCTTATCTCGAAAAAGAATAACTTTCTAGTGAAAAGTCATAGAATCCTTCAAATTTGCATTTTAAAAATAACAATTCCTTGAAATTTTTTGAAAAATTTCGGTTTGAACAATATGAGACTGGGATGTCCCTCCGAAAACATGCATTTTCATCATTAGTAGAGTAAATTGAAGAGAATTGTAAAAAAATTTGAGGTGAAATAGTTTTCTGTGTTCAAGCGCCGATTCCTCCTATACTGTGGGAAATCGTGATATTTTCTTCAAAAAATTTTATATGGGATATCAAAATTTTCAACAGATTTGATGATAACAATTAACTTCTCAGACTATTGAACATCTCAGACTATTGAATATATATTAAAAGAAAACAATTATTTTTGTCTAATTTTCACTTTATTAATACTATTACACGACCGGTTTCGTCTGTACCTAACACCAGAAGATGGTTTAACATTAATAAAGTGAAAATTAGACAAAAATAATTGTTTTCTTTTAATATTCAAGATGGATTTTCACAAAATAAATGAGTCATCAATTCGATCTATTAAATATATTATTGAAGTGAGTGTGAATTGTAACAGAACCCAGTGCGTAACTCCTACCGTGATTCCAACACACTCAAGATAATTCTCTTTTGTTCTCAACTCTGAGTAATCGATTTCCATTGATAATGAAGAAATATTGATCTGGAAGAAAAGGAATACAGTTATAAAAGCATTAATGTACGTGGTTCAAACGATACAAATGAAGCTTACAGCTATTCAGAAAAGCCTGACTCAACTCCTGACAGCATGAAAGTATATTCAAAAGGTCTCTACGTTAAAGGAAGTTATGATTGAGAATAAGGAGCCTTGAGCAGTTTCATTGTGGATATGATCAAGAATAAATCGTGCTCAGAGTTGTTCTTATCATCTCTACGATCTGTGCGCTTTAAAGAAAGTACAGGGTTCTTGAATGATTGTGATATCGCCCTGGAATATTTCATGAATGAATAAAGTTTTGTGTTACAGATGATAATTGTAATGATTTCGAAATATTGAATAATGGTAATCACGAGGAAGTATTCTTGGCTGTTTTTGGTCTCTATATTGCGAAAAATATTTTTTTGATGCGATGTATTCAAATGGTTTCAATTAATCTAAATTAGCCATGAATGGAGAATTTTATTGATTCTTCAGTTTTTGAGAAATATATGCTCTAAGTTATAATACCACAATAGCAGGGAACATATTCGATTATACAAAACCACGAGAGTTCGATATATATTTTTTTATGATCGAGTTGGTATTCATTACGACTATTTAACAAAAAATAATTTCAATTTATAATAATATGATTGTTGCTATTTGCAATTCCACTCCTGATTATTTATAATCAACACTTAAAGGAAACTGGGCATTTGCAGAAATATTTGAAAAACAAAACAAATATTATACAATACTGAACAGAAAATTGGTTAAAATAGTACAGTTCAAAAAACCTTGAAACATATTCTCTAAACAACTCATTGACATTGGTAATGGCAAATTTCCTATAGACATGTTGACTGGCTGCATTAACTTTCCTCAAAGTTTTTGTCAGTTAACTCGATCAAAAGATGAACTTATTCAGAAGGTGTTTCCAGGTGTTTCTCAAAATTACAGAAACCATGATTGGTTGAGCGAACGAGCTATACTGGCTGCAAAAAACATAGATGTGAATGAATTAAATTTCAAAATTCAAGAACAAAGATGATGTAGTCAACTATCCACCGGAATTTTTAAACTCGCTGGATTTGCCAGGATTGCCACCTCACAATCTTCAATTAAAGGTTGGATCGGTGGTTATAATGTTGCGAAATATCAACCAACCACGTCTTTGCAACGGTACACGGTTAGCAATAAAAAAAATTAAACAATGTGATAGAAGCAACTATACTCAAAGGAAAGTATAAAGGAGAAGATGTTCTCATATCGCGCATCCCAATAATTCCGACTGATTGCCATTTGAGTTTAAACGACTACAGTTTCCAGTGCGGCTTGCTTTTGCTATGATTATAAACAATTCCCAGGGGCAATCATTAAGTGTTTGTGGTATTAATCTAGAAAACCCATGTTTCTCACATGGTCAATTCTATGTTGCCTGTTCCCGTGTTGGAAAACTATCAGATTTGTTTATCTATGCGCCAGGTAATCAAACAAAAAACATCGTATACCACAAAGCACTACAATGATAATAATAATAATTATGATTCACATGATTAACAATAAAGCGATTACTTACTTTTAAATCCCTATATATGTTTTATTTAATTATTTTTTATTCACAACGCCCTATCACCAGGGTGACGGTTCTGTTCAGGAGAAAGTTTTAAAATACGTAGGCACAAAAACTGCCACATTACAAATCTTTTTGACAGGACGAAGTCTGTCGGGTCAGCTAGTGACAAAATAGTATCCAAAATGAAAAAAAACTTTCATAAAATGAAAATTTTCAGAATAAAACGTAGGTAAATTCAATGAGGAAATAAATATAATCTGGTACTTACTGAACCTCGTGTTCTTCGTGCCAAGTTGGAATACACGTAGGTGGTTTACTTATCCAATAAGGTATTCACACTATAATATACAAAGTGCATTGTATATGTAGAGTTATCTCGAAAATATAATCAACCTTTTAACAAGTAAAAAATAATCAAAAGCTATAATTAAACACAAAAATATCCTTTCCGCTAACAGAAATTATCAAATGATGAGAATGAGAATGAGAAAAAAAAATAAAACTCCTCTAATAAAGCAAACGAAATTAGATTTGACCGAAATATTATCTTTATCATTTTTTCTTCATCATATCGCGATTCTATGGCCAAAAGCGTGTAGTTTGTTCACCTCATACTGTAGCTATTATAGATGAAGCCAAATCTGGAGGTATCTCATTTTGATTTGGAATGCTTGCCAAGTACGCATCACAACATCGAATTTTCAAGATATTAAACATTTGGTTACGGTTACAGCATTTCCATATTTTCTGAAATTTCCTGGTAAATTTTTCCACTATTTATCATCGTTTAAAGTTTAAATCTTCTCTTAATTTTCACTTTCATATATCAAGAAAAAAATATCCAAAACTGTTTTGCCGTGCTTGAGTTTTACCGAGACTAATTAACAGAAATTCATTCTAAAATATAACGAAAACAAGAAGGTACGTATCAGGTAACTCAATGATACTCTTGATCTAGGCTCCAATATGAAATCAAAATTTCTTAACATTAAATGTCATTCTATATAAAAAACACTTCTTGAAATAAGATCGTACAATGCTGAAATTCAGAATATGAAGAACGTCTATTCGAATTTTTGTGGATCTCTGAGGAATAATTTATTAGATATCAATTAAAAAAAAAAATTGTTTCGGGAAATTTTCACAAATTTTCTAGAGTAATTTACTCCACGTAATTTGTCGAATGTATTCATTTCAGACTTATTCAAAATTCGTTCGAACTACAAATCGATCCAATGGATGTTCTTGGAGTTTTTAAGAAAACTATATTTCAGTTGCTCATAACAGCTCAATTCTTCGGGGGCTTGTATCCAATAATGAACTTTAGCGAGATGCTTGGACTATTAGCTTTTTCTGAAAATATGAAAATTAGCTCATCTATTTTCGAAGATAGAGTATACGAAAGGCTGTAAAATCGAGTTTGGTCCCTTATTCTTCATCAGGAAGGCTAACTCAAGCGATATACGAAAATTACATTTAGGCATAATGATAGCACGCTATTCTACAAGTTTAATAAGTTCGAAAAAAAACGCAAAAAATGAATCAAACCCAAATTATGGAACAATATTGGTAAACCAGCGACAAGCCATCAACCAATGGATGTATTATATTATTCCGGTCTATACAGGGTGAGTCTTTGACCACTGTGTTAAATTTAGCCATAGGTTCTTGAGATAAAAAAAAAAACTCTTTCCTATACCGTTTGTCAATATTCAGCTGCTTAAAAAAGTTATTAGCATTTTAAGTTTTCACATTGGGCAAATACCCTTTGTAGTCTAATTTAGTTTGAATGAAAATTACCTCCCACAGCATTCATTATTGAATCTGAATTGTTTAAAAACATTATTTTTCCTCTAAGAAATGATTCACTCACTCATGTTTCATCAGATGATTTAATCGATTTGATTCCTTTCAACTATCTCAAAAATTGTGGAATTTAGGAAAAAAGATGATGAATGATTTTATCTGCAAAAAAGACTAATGATTCTAGGAAGTACAAGATACGGACCTTCAATTCAAGTGATATTTGTTTTTCATGCAATTTAACCAATCTGTACAGTAGTAACGAGAAACCCACAAGAAATGGAATAAATCTATTGATGCCAAAACATGCATGACTTTTATCAAAGATCTTCTGCAAGAGATCATTTCAATTGATATTGTCGTTTGAAATTTTCAGGTGAAAATTCAAACTATTCAGCCTAAATCTTTTGAACGGGGCCAAATTTGGAAAAATGTTATAAAAAGAAAATGTTTCCTTTCGCGTCAAGAATCTATGGTTAAAATTAACGCAGTAACTCACCCTGTATACTTTTCAACAGAGAATATGGAAAAGTGTATAAAATGCGAGTTACTTGTAGAAGAATACTAACCTGAACTTTGTGGATATGAAATGCGAGACATTCAATCGAAAGAAAAGGAGAAGATTAAGAAAGATGAGAGACCTGCAATCAATGCTTCTTAAGCGGTTAGTTAGAAATTAAAAGTTCCATTACGAATAAAACGAAAATAATTATTAGTTATAACCTTCGATGCAGCTGCTACAAATCAAAACCATCAATAACAGTTTTAATGACGGTTGTTACCAAGTCCGCAGGATATACCACTAGGTATCTATAATTCGAATTGCATCGAAGAAATTGAATTATGATCTAATGACAATCATGATTCTGTAACAGCTTGGAGTTGATGAAAATGACTCAACATAGTAGTAAAGAGCGTTCGAGATGATTTCAACGGAATCTTTCTCTACAGGTACCCTTATAAACTTGTTGAGGTTGTACAGGGTGGGCATATTTGTATGTTTTAGCTCTACAACTTTCAAACCAGATGAGACAAAATCAGATACCCTAATCTTTTTATTTTTTTTTCGAGAAATTAATAGGAGTAGTATTCAGTTTTGTCTAGATTATTTTCGAGTTATCAGCGAAAATTGGAAAAATGGCGTTATCGAAAAAAGATTATATCTTCGCTGTACTAATGAAAGTGTTTTTCAATTAAAGCACTATGCAGGCACTTTTTCCAGTGGCGTGGTCTTGTTTTTACTCCATCTATAATTACGAAGCTATGTTCTAAAGTCATATTGTTTTAAATTGGAACACTGAATTTGTGTGCCATTGTCTGAAAGCCAAATTTTATCTAATTTGAAAAATATGAAACATTGTATGGTTGGTGTCAATGTGAGTAATAGAGATAAAAATCCCATTTCGATCTCCCATATATTTCTATGGTTTCAATTATCGATAAGCACAGGGAAATCAAACATCGTATAACTACCACAATCAACTTCTAGTAGTATTTTCATTTATATGCTCCATTTTGGTATGCTCATCTACAGTTGATACCATTGAAATACTGAGACTCAGATCAAAAAAATCAGGCAAGCACTGACGTGAGGTCAGAAGCTTCTGCCTGCTTGTTCTTGAGTCATCTTTCGTACTTTGGTAGTACAAATACAACAGCCATGAAGAATTAACAATCCGATATCTCATATACCAAATAACGTAACATTTGTTCCAAGCTCAAATTTCCATGTTTTGTTCAGAAGAATATATACAGGGTGAGTCTTTCACCACTGCGTTAATTATAACCATAGGTTATTGAGATCAAGAGAATCAGTTTTTTCCCATACCGCTTTTCCATATTCAGTTAAAAGATAAAAAGCATTCTAAGTTTTCACACTGAGCAAACACCCCCCTGTTGTCCAGTTTAGTTTGAATGAAAATTACCTTTCACAGCACCCACTATTGAATCTGAATTGTTCAAAAACATTTTATTCCCTCTAAGAATTGATTCACTCACTTATATTTCATCAGATGATTATATCGATTTAATTCCTTGAATTTTACAAACAACATGTCTTCCTTGTCGTTTATTACATCAATAGACATTTTCGTCAATTTTTCTTTTCTACCCGCTCCGGCTAACCCGAAAATTGTTGCTACCTAAAAATGAAATTGATACTTTGATATCCCACAATCGTAATAATTTTTTAAAAATCACCTTCGGCATCAGATTTGACTCATTATCAGCTTCCCTGTTGAATTTGTTTATCTTCTCACTGCTTCCGTGTTCTTCTGCGGTAATAAAACAACTGAAGTAAAACTGTTTTTTTTTTCTAGTTCGGTAAATGTTATACAGTGATGGGAAATTGTGGGGAATCGAGTGAATATATCGAGAATTCTTAGAGATATCAAAATGAAATTAGAAAGATGAAGAAGCTGGGGAAAAAAGCCTAGGGAAAAAACCCCAGTAAAAAAAAACCCTGGCTCCCCGATGAGCGTGAAAATACAAAAATAAGCTGAAATATTTTTTAGGGACTTCTTTCTTCAAGAGTGGTCTTCTATTGATGGAGACAGAGACTTCAAGTTGCTCATATTGAATCTGGAAATAAAAAGACAAAAGCAGAAAAAAGAACTGAATAACAAAAATACGTATAATAATAATAATAATATAATATAATATAATAAATCCTTTATTCATCCAGTAAGACAAAATATATTGTGTTGGACAAGTCAAAATTCCTTAAATATGAACTATGAAAAGAAATATAAATTCTAACAATGAAAATTCAATATATGCACATATGCGCATATGAACATAATATGTTTTAGGTTTGAAGAAAAAATCAAATTTTATTTGATATCCTACTATCACAAATTAAACCTTATCTATTTAAGAACCCTTTATCTTAGTGTTGAAGTACTCACTAACACTATAAAATGCTTCTTGTATTAATAGGTTTTTAACATATTTTTTAAACAAATTTTTATCAAGTGATCTTATTTTTTCTGGCAGATGGTTAAAAAATTTTATGCCCTGATACGACGGAGAAGATTCATACTTTGACAATCTGTGTTTTGGTATGCATAAAATTTCACCACTTCTGGTATCATAATGATGATATTCAGATAGTTTAATAAATTTGTGTTTGTTTTCTCTTATATACAATAAACACTTATATATATAAATACAAGGTACAGTCATAATACATCTCTCTTTAAGGCTGTACACCACCTTGCGGCGAAACTCGAATTCCGCTAGATTGTGTTTATGGATTTTTTGTGGGTTTCGAAGAGAATGGTAAATACAGAGTTCATTCTATTTAGACCGGTCAATTGAGACCAAATAACAAGGGTGAAGTTACATAAATTCCCTACAAGCTGAGAGTCGGTGAAATTGTTCAAAACATAATTATTAATAAAATATTAGTTACCCTGTATGGAAAAATTTTATTCAAGGTTAAAGGCCAAAAAATGCGGTTTTCACGATTTTCTGCAAAACGTCAAGTTTTATGTTAAAATTACTCCAGACACATATTGTAGAACATATAATTATCTATAAAATGTGTATCAATATTTTGTTCCAAAGAGTCACCGTTTTTGAGATATAACGGTTCAAAGAATTATGAAAGTTGTAATCGTCATAATATTCATGATTTGGCCACGTTTACAGGGTGAGTCAAAATTGTGTATCGAGCTATCTGGCGGTTACATTGAAAAATAAGTATAATATGATGGATAAACTCATATCCCAGAATGCATATTATGACGATTACAACTTTTGTAACTTTTTGAAACGTTGTATCTCAAAAACGGTGGCTCTTAGGAAAAAAATGTTGATACATATTTTATAGATAATATATGTTCTACAATTTTTTCTGGAGTAATTTTGTGATAAAACTCACCTTTTTGCTGAAAATCGCGAAAAATGCATTCTTGACCTTTTACCTTGACTTGAATATTTCCGTACAGCGGAATAATGAAAAACATTCAAATTTTATTCATAATTAGGTTCTGAACAATTGCACCAAACTTTCAGCTTGTTGGGAATTCATGTAACCCTGAATGTTTTTAATTGACCCTATAATTATTTATGTGAATGTGAGTGATGCAAATTAATTAAAATAATCTCTTGAATTTGTACATGGGGCGCTATACTACATGAAAAATTAGGGACATATTGAAACAAAATGTCCCTAGCTGAGGTTGGTGCACGGGGTACCATACAATTCTGCGTATGATACAATAGTCCAGGGAAAAACCTCAGCAGAAAAAATCCTGCCCCCGTGTCAAAAAAATATAACTTTCTACGGGTGTTCGACCCCTACATCTGAAAAAATTCGATATAATTTTTTCCGCTGAGAGAGTAGAATGTAGGCTTCGTTCGTGAGAAACACTTACCCACTTCCATAATAATTTCAATTTATCTCGCGGACACTCATTCCTCTTGGTATTCTGCCATGTATTATTTCTGGAAGAATGCACTTCTTGTAAAAGTCCTCTAATTTTGGAAGCATCGTATATCTCCAGAAATTCCGATCCCTTATTATGGTTTCCACATGGAAATCATTATCGCAATAAAGAATCAAGTCGCAATATTCTCTACGGCATATATTTAATTGTCCCTGAATTTGGTAAAAATAGTACCATACCTGGGGTCATAAATGATCATAAATGAAGGATAATATTCTATTGGCCCATCTACCGTAAAGAGGTGTCAACCATTGGGAGGCGGTCCAAATACAATTATTTAATACAAGAACGAGAATAACTCGAAAAATTGAGAAAATTGAAAAAAAAAATTTAGCTAATTTCAAAGTTCAATGTAATGCCGAACGACTACCTATGAGTTTTTTCCGATAAAATATTTCCTTGAGGAAATATTTGCATCTGAAGAGTATTTCAATTTTCAGAGTGTAATTAGCCAAAAACTATGCATCATATCAAAAATCGGCGAAAGGTACGCACTAGGGAATACTCATGCCAATGCTCACTCAAATTTTGAATGAAATCCGACAAACGGTTTATGCGTTATTCTTGAAGTAAACCGCAGGACTCGTTTTTGTGTCAAGAGAACTCTTTTGAGATCAATTGAATTTCCCCATAATACAATGTTGTAAACAACGTTACTCTAAAATAACCCATAGTATACATTCATAATAGCACGAATAGGTAACGAGTCTCTTATCCTAATAATGGCATAACATACTTGATTCAGCTTATCGCATAAGAAATCAACATGTTTGCACCATTTCAACTCATTATCAATATGAATGCAAAGGAATTTAATTCTATCCTTGGATTTTACAGTGACTCCTCCACATTCAAAACTCAGAGTGTCACCACCTGCAGCTCTTGTATTGAAGAAAATGCACTCAGTTTTGTCAATATTTAGAATAAGACTATTTTTGCGGCACCATTCAGTGAAACAGGACATCAATGTAGCACATTTCTGTGACAACTCCTCAAGTGTGTTCGCAGATATTGCGAATGAGGTATCATCCGCAAAGATTGTAATTATACTCGCAACAATATATTCAGGTAAATCATTGATAAAAATCAAAAAAAGTAACGGTCCAAGCACAGATCCCTGGGGGACACCCAATTTAACATCAAACTCATTTGACCAACTCTCCTCAACCTTGACCACCATTGTACGATTAGTGATGAAAGAACGGAACCATTCCAGTACAATTCCTCGAATACCAATGTTGTAGAGCTTACTAAGAACAAACTCAAAAATAAGGCAATCAAAGGCTCTCGAAAGGTCGAAAAATAAACCGGCTACACAAAGACCACCATCCAAACACTCATGGATGTACTCTACAAAGGAGAGTGCGGCAGTTTGCGTCGAACGAACAGATCTAAATCCATGTTGACAATCGGTTAGTAGGTGAAATTTATTCAAGAAGTCGATCATACGATTGAACATAATTTTTTCGAATACCTTCGACAAGACGCTCAGTATTGAGATCGGTCTATAATTGCTGATGCACGTTGGATCACTTTTTTTGAATACCGGGGTAACAGTTGCCACCTTTAGCAAAGAGGGGAACTCACCACAAGAGACCGAGATGTTGACAATGTGAGCAAAATGCTCAGATATCACTTTAGCCATTGCCTTCAAAATCTTAGCTGATACAAAGTCAAGACCTTCTTATTTTTCAATGATTTAATTGTAATGAGAACTTCATGACTACTAACAGGTAGGAAGAAAAATGTGCTATATTTCATACTTGATAATGAACAACTATGTGATATATTTGTACCATACTATTTGTGAAGACTTCTTTCGCTAATTGTGGAGAAGTAGTCACCAAAAGCAGGAGCCAATTTGAAGGACTCCGAGACCTCTACACCATCAATGTTCAGAGTTATTCTTTTGATTCGGTCAGATTTTCGACCAGTAGCGTAATTTACAAGATTCCAGATAGTTTTATTGATGTTAGTGGATGCATACAATAATTTACCATTATGTTCTAATTTCGCTTTTTTCAACAGGGACCTATAATGTATTTTATTTAGTCTGTAGTCCTCATGAGCTTCAAGAGTTAGTGAGTTCTTGTATAGCCAGTATCATATTCGTTTGAAATTTATAACCCATTCCAAGAAAGAGTTGAAAACATCAAGAATAGCCCAAAAACCATCTTGAAATTTATATATGGGACAACTATTGATGAGATGATGTATTGTTTCTTCTGCTTCTCCACATTCACAACTTGCGCTAGGAACTGAGTTCCATCTAAATAGCATGCTATTGATACGAGCATGACCTGTTCTCAAACGATTAAGAACTCTCCAAATTTTTCTTGGAAGATCAAAACCAGAAACTTTTTCGAAGGATCAGAAACGAGATACTTATTGAACATTTGGTAAGAGTTCCACTCAGTCTTCCATAATTCTTTATCACTTATGTTGATATTGAAGAACGTATTATGCCATAATGGTTTACGTGACTTCAATTTGGGAATTCTATTTTGTGGAATATATGAGATAATTCGGAATAAATTGGGAAAAGAATGATATTTGTTCCAAGAATTCAGAGCTGAAGTCTGGTCTGCGAATATAGGGAGGGACAATGTTAGACAAAACTGGAAACCAATGAACCGGAGTAGATCTTATGGTACTAGTAATTATTCTCATGGATGTATTCAATTGTGCATCAATTTTTTGTCTGTGTGCACTATTAAACCAAACAGAGCAACAATACTCAGCTGCAGAAAAAACTAGGGCTAGACATGCTGTGCGAAGAGTGGAAGTATCAGCACCCCAAGATGATCCAGCTAATTCCTGAACAATATTATTCCTAGTTTTCAGTTTTAGGCTCAGATCATTTAAATGAGCGTTGTAATTGAGAGATCAATCTAATTTAACTTTTAAGTATTTTGGATAGAAATTATCTTCGATAGGAGAATTATTGAAAGTTACAGATAATTTCTTATATTTGTTATGATTATTCAGATGGAAACATGATTCCTCTGTTTTGTTGGGATTTGGACATAATCGCCAATCAATAAAATAATTCTTTAAAATTTCCAAATCAGATGTTTTCCAGAGTATGGAAATCCGAATGTTGGTAGGCAATAGCAATGTCGTCAGCATAAACAAATTTTTGAGATGATGTCGTGGGTAAATCAGTTAGTGTGAAATATTCACATTCACGCCCCGAAACTACCCGTCTCGCAAAGCGTGTCGATTAATAAAAAGGCAATTAACAAATTCACCATTTTATTTCACTCGTAACAATTCGTAGTTTTAAATAAGTACGATAACAAAAAAATGACAATATTTACAATGGATGCCTAGTAAACAAATATCTGTCTTCAACCGAATTAGGAACACCGCGTCAATTCGAATATCTGTAAACAATACTTCGCGGTCTAATTACGGCTAACCGAAGTACTACTTGCTTCTAACAGGCTTTATACGGAACTGAACTGTTCTCAGGTCAAATAAATAGGGATTCAATATCCAAATTGGAAAAATACGCAGTTGTATTGAATGATTGTTTGGGCTATTACCATAATCTATTGTGGATGTAATGTATTCCGACGTTTCGATAAGACATCTTCTATCTTTATCAAGGAGGAAAAGTAAAAACCACTTTTGAAAATTATCAATTTTCCAAAAGTCAATATTGACAGAAGTCACTAAAGAAAATGAACGATGTTATATACTCATCTGTGATATGATGATCTTTTTTAAGTTGGATGGAAGAACTTTCGGCGTCCAAACTTCTGGCAGGTCTATAGATGGAGCACTTATGGAATCAGGTGTTATTTTCATAAATGCTGCTTCTTTGATTTTTCTTCTTACAAGTTCTTCTTCTTTGGATATTATTGATGCTTCATCCCACTTTATACGATGATTCTCATCTACAGCATGTTGGACCAACCTGGATTTGTCGCTGTCTAGTACTCATGAGAAAGCTTCTGATGTTCTTTTATTCGTACATTCATAGGGCGTTTTAGTTTCTCTGATGTAAGGTAATTCATATATGCAGTTCTTTGTCCTTTGTGTCTCATTATTGGGCTTAACTTTTGTAAGTTTAGCTCTGATAGTGTCTTGAGTTTTGAATGCAGTCGTTATGTTCAATATCTATTTCAATTCTACTCATTTTTCTCCGACAAACCTTTTACATAAGGAATTACAGTTTTAATGGTCTGATTTATATCTGTTGGTTCTGGTTGACTTTCTCTTGTTCGTCTAAGCTTCTTCTAATATCTTTTTGGGGGTAGCCATTGCTTCTAAGAGTTTTTCGAGATGTTATTTATTTCTTCATTTTGGTCTCCTCCAGTGCAACAAATATTTGTTGCTCTATCAAATAAACATTTTGCTACTCCCAATTTAGTGTTTAGTTGGTGGTTTGCATCAGAATGTAGATATTGTCCTGTGTTCGTTGGTTTTATACACAGTTGTTCTTGGGATTCCGTTTTGTTTATGTACGAGTACATCTAAGAATGGAAGCTTCTACGAGTACTAAACAGCGACAAATCCAGGTTGGTCAATATGCTGTAGATGAGAATCATCGTATAAAGTGGGATGAAGCATCAATAATATCCAAGAAGAAAAACTTGCAAGAAGAAAAAAATCAAAGCAACAGCATGTATGAAAATAACACCCGATTCCATAATTGCTCTATCTACAGATCTGCCAGGTTTGGACGCCGATAGTTCGATCCAGCTTAAAAAAGATCATCCCATATCACAGATGAGTATATAACATCGTTCATTTTCTTTCATGACTTCTGTCAATATTGACTTTTTTGAAAATTGATAATTTTCAAAAGGTTTTACTTTTCCTTCTTGATAAAGATAGAAGATGTCTATCAAACGTCGGAAAACATTACATCCACAATAGATGATGGTATTAGCCCAAACAATCATTCAACACTGAGCTCCATCATCAACAATATCTCGTCATCAGCGCAGTTGTATGTCAAATTACCAAACTGATATTTCAATTTGAATATTTTAATTTGATTTTCTCGTTTCATAATCGGCGAAGTACCATATTTCAGAAATCTATGAATGAATGAACGGTTTCATAGAATCTTCATTTAAGCGTTATCCATCATCTGTTATTGATAGTGGTGTCGTATCGTCTTAAAGGCATTTAGCTTTCATAAAACATCAAAATATTCAATTATAACTTCATTACTGCAAAGAAATTGTTTAAACAATTACATGGAATTGTTATTTTTCAATCGGACAATTTGTTTTAAGTTCTTTGTTGAAATATAATCTTGAAAAGTACTATAATTTATGAGGATAAAGTTGACAAGTTTCGATATGAATTTGTAAGAGAATGAAGAAATCTCAAAATCGGATGCTTTTAACCCATGATAAATATGGCAAGAAAAGAAATTGAGTAAATTAAATTTCTTCAAATCGCAATGACAGATATTGATATTTGTTGTATGAAGAAAAAAAAAAAATCAACATCATATTATTTATTTTGAATAAATATTTAATGGGTCAAAAGTATCCAAATTAGAGATTTCTTTAACCTTCAAAAATTTTTATCTCAAAAATAATAACTTTCCAGTGAAAAGTCATAGGATCCTTCAAATTTGCATTTTAACAGAGAATACAAAAAAATTCCTGTTAAAAATAACAATTCCTTGAAATTTTTAGAAAAATTTCGCTTTGAACAATATGGCACTGGGATTAGGGTTGCCACCGCTTTTATTTTTGCAGTTAAAGTACATTGGTTATTATAGGTAAGAAAAAAAAAGTACATAGTATCAAAATAAAGTACAATTTATTTTGCCTAATTATTATGTTTAAAAACATACTTTTTTATTGCTTTTTGCAGTTTGTATCAAATTAGCATCTTTACTAAATAATTGCACAGCATCTTTACAGTCTATATTAAAATTAAAGTAAATAAATAATTCATTTTTATTAAATTCAGAGACGCTTTGTTTCTTTCGTCTCGCCATTTGTTATTCATCACAGAAAACACTCTTTCTGTAAATGCTGACGTGGCGGGAATAGACAATAAAAATGAAATTACTTTATACAAGTTTAAAAAATTATCATCACTCTTACTAAATACTTGCTGCCATTTTTGTGCAGTTGATAGTTCTGCAAAACCCTTGAAGTACATAACTGATTATAAAGTTGGTTTAATAAAGTGATTTCTCGTAAAGATTATCATATCCACATTAAGCCTTTGCAAATTTAAATTCTCAATTATGTTCACAATATTATCAAATTTTATATTACTCTTTAAATTTATATTACCAAGTGTAAATAACCAGTTTGTGTTATTAAAATCAAACCATTTATTCAGGTACTCTAGGATTTGTCAATAAATAATAAAAATTCCCTTGAATTTTCCTAGTCAGTTCAGGTGAAGATAACAAGTTGAATTTTTGCCTGTTCCATAGCCAAAAAACATATCTTGTTTTCTTTGTGTTAATTGATCTCTAAGACTAACCATAATCCCATAAATATCTAAAATTGTTATGTAGTTGCCTTCTAGACATTTCACAGCTTTATTAAATAAATTTAATATGTGACTACAAAAATGCAAATATATTTCAATCATATCATTCTCAGTTTCATTGAGCATCAATAAATTTTGTAAAACTATTGGACAATGGTCTAAACTTAAAAAATAGCTTCTAATAGGTGACCAATTCAATAATAATGTATCAATGCATGGCAAAAGAAAGCCATCTTGTTCCCACATGGCGTCGTATTTCATGAAGAGTCTCCATCTACTGATGCTACAAATTTTTTCAGTTCCTCTTCTTACAGCAGAATGTGAAAAATGTGCATAAATTTTTAAAATCACATTTTTCTATGTCATGTGATAAAAACTCATTGCATGCCTTACACAATTATGCACTATATGTGCATGACAATTGCCTTTAATCAAATTTGGTACCATGTTTTTATATTTGTGAATAAAGAATGATTAACACCAAAATTAGCATTTGTATTATCAGCACTTAACCCAGATACATTATTAAAAGATAATTTGTATTGCTCTAATGACTTTTGAATTGCTTCAAACATACCGTCAGCAGATTCATTACTATTTTCATAAAAAGTCAATTAATTTGTTTTCAATGCCATTTTTGGCTGTAAAATATTGTACCACTAATGGAAACAGTTTTATATTTTTTTGTTTGAAGCATCTGTTTGTAAGCAGTAAAACAAATTGTCTGTATTAATAGTATCTATTACATTTTGTAAAGAATATGGGCCTAACACCCTCTGTAACTAGTGCTTCCATTTTGTTCTAGCTAGACGAATTGCTGTAGCTGTAGATGAATCGTCATAAATCATTTTATTCAATTTTATAGTACAATCCATGCTATTGTAGGACAAATTATGTTTTACTGTGTGATATGTTAGGGCTAACTCGGATGCAACAATATTTTCTTTATCACTGTATCGAGAAGATGTGGAAGCTTAGAAGAAGAGTCAAGAAATTTGTCAAATAGTCCAGTTGTTCTCCTCATTTCTACTTTTGATTTGTGTTGTTTGGTCTGTAGGTGTTGTTTTTAATCTGAAAATAATAAGAATAATCCTGTCACCATACCCATCACCTCCAGTCACCATCAAATAAATATGCTTTTAAAGTTTTTATTAAAATCTCTGCATCATTATTTTAAATAAAATCAGATCATTTTATAGCATAGCACAGCATAGTTTAGTTTTGATATTTAATGCAACCATAAAATAAAACACACACACACCCATGAACATACAGAAAAAAAAGAAAAATATTACATACTTGTCCTATTCCTGCTGAGGCTACTGTAGTGTAATGTAATTCCACAAAATTTGCATTTTCCATTATATTCGTTTAGTGGATCATTAATTAACCAATCACCATGTTCGATTTCCCACTGACTTTTATGCTTCTGCAATCGTTTAATTTTCTGTTTTGTCGGATCATTTTTTTAAAATATTTTTTCAGTGTAGAGTATATTTTATATTCATTATCTATTTGATCCGTTTCACAATCGAAATTACGTTTTGCAAGGTGTAATAATGGAATATTCTCTTATCCATAATGTGTATTTTAATTGCACCACAAAGTACTTTTAATTTAAAGGAAAAATTGCACTCAAACTGCTCACCGAACAAACAAAATCGTTTGTGACAGTAAGTGGTGACATGACATGACAATTTGAGGTTAGGTTTTAGGTTGCGTTCAGGAAATTCGTAAAAAACGAGCGCTTGAGTGATGTGGCGCTGGCGAGTGGCGACACCGATTCAGGACCAAATCACCAATCGATAAATTTCTGCTAAACAAAAATAATCGACTAAACTTTTTCAAAATCTCGAAGAAATCAAATCATGCGAATTAAAGTATTTTTGCATTTTACTGTTCTCATAAAGTATAGAAGTACAATTATCTAAAATAACGTACAATACTTTATAATAAAAGTACGGAGTGGCAACCCCTAACAGGGATGCCCCTCCGGAAACATGCATTTTCATCATTAGTAAAGTAAATTGAAAGAGTATCGTATAAAAAAATTTGAGGTGAAATAGTTTTCTGTGTTTAAGCGCCGATTCCTCCTATACTGTGAAATCGTGATATTTTCTTCGAAAAATTTTATATGGGATATCAAAATTTCTAACAGATTTGAGGATGATAATTAACTTCTCAGACTTCTGAACATCTCAGACTATTAAACTATATATTAAAAGAAAACAATGATTTATCGTCTACTCTTTCACTCTTATTAATACTATTACACGACCGGTTTCATCTGTACCTAACACCAGAAGATGGTTTAACAGCCGAAACCGGTCGTGCAATAGTATTAATAAAGTGAAAGTTAGACAAAAATAGTATTTTTCTTTAATATTCAAGATGGATTTTCAAAATAAATGTTCGATCTATTAAATATATTGTGGAAGCTGAGTGACTTACAACAGAACCCAGTGCGTAACTCCTGCAAAATGATTCAACGCACACTTAAGATAATTCTCTTTTGTTCTGG